>JAPYYW010002918.1:0-31957 GCA_030522545.1 Cremastinae sp. A BG-2022a
TTTTAATTATATTTTGAATATATGCAAGTACATATCTAGCATATATTTTTAATATATATTTTTTATATTCAAAATATATACATTTTTCCATGGGGGTAACCACACACCTGAGGTCAACAAAAATTGTTTTGCTATACTTTCAACCTTAAAACAAGAAATAAACTTTCTGCAATAATCACTTTTTAATCGCGTATGCGATCTTTATTTGAAAATAATATTTTTTTTAGTGAAAGAAATAAGCTTGAATCGAAATTGATAATAAAAAATAAAAAGAAAATGATTGTTTGTAAGTGAGATTTACTTGCGAGTAATTTAGCTTTGGAAAATTCACAATGATAACTGTATGTATATGCAAGTAGTTACTGTCCGTTCGTACGTGGGAATATGTAATGCATACTCGGAGCGTATAATATATGGTATGTAAAAAAATGCTTCTAGAATGCCTGTGTGCATAGGAGCCGAGGAGTTCGCTCCGGGTTTCCGCGGTCTCCGGGCTCTCTCAATCGACAGATAAAATACGATTAATCAGGCAGATGGTTAATTGAACGATTTTAAAATGATTGCCATGAGAAATTTAACCGTTCATTCGCCAAGCCTATCATTACGATCCAGCGACGTAACTTGGTGGAGAAAAGTTTATTAAAAATTCATAAATTCATGCGCGAACAATGCTAATTTAAGAAGAAAAAAGTATATAAATATAGAGAGAAATAAAATCAAGAGGGATGAAAGGAGCACGCGTGTTGTCGAGGAAAAAAAAATGATCTCCGCGCGTTATTAGATCTAATCGAGTCTCGGCTGAGCCGTGAATCTATCCGTGTAACATCTCCGTACGTAATGATGATAACCGTAATGACGATAATTTATAATGATAATATTCAATCGAGAATCGCAATACACTCTTTTAGTAAAAAAATTTTTTCTCTTTTTATTCCATATAGTAAAGTTTCATTGAACTGCTATATATATATGTCGAAAAACAAAAGAAAACGACGTGCTTCCCGAGTTACTGCGAGAAAGATCTCATTCAAGATACTATAATTGTATCGAGAAAAGTTTAACTTTAGTGAAAGGTGATTTTTAAAGATTTTTTAAAAACGAAGCCAATAACGTAGGAATTATGTTAATATATCAATTATACTTACTGTGTAGAATGAAACAGCGGGATCGAGATTATTCGCATTGATTGTACAGCAGTTTCATCCGCACCAACATTTTTAAAAAAATATTTTGAAACGATATTATAAATTAGAAGCACTAAATTATTCACTTTTCACATGATTGAATATTACACTGGAACTGCTAACACTCAAATGCACTTGTTGAATTGCTGCTAAATGTTTTTCGGTAACGAACACTATCTGGCGAGACTCGGCACGTCTTACCCCGACACTTGACACCGGCCAACTGATTCCAAATTTCGTCATAAAATCGAGCAATTAAGACCGTGGTCGGTTTTTCCCTCGACCTCAACCAATCACCATGGAGACAATTAATGACCGAGCAATTAACGAAAATTTGAAAATTTTTTTCCTCGTTACGCTCGACAAATTTTCTCTTTTTTTTTTATGTTTACGATCCCCGAACTAATGAGGTATATTTGTCCAGGTATATTTGATACAAAATAATCGAAAATCGGGTTGCAAGTTTTTTTCACATGAGCTGAGAAAATTTAGCGTGTTCGAGGACCTTCAGCCTGATTTTTTGAGAATCGAAAATAGGAAAATCCACAAAATTTCAAGTGACGATATATTTTTGTGTCCTTGATGACATGGACTTCATAATAGGTAATTCTTGAAAATTTTTGCAAGACAAAAGGTTATTATTTCCGAAGCAGCGCACGTTGAATTTTTTTTTAATGAGTAGAGATTTTAGTCAAAAGTTCATGCGTTCTATTCCGATGAATCGATTTTTAAATATAAGATTTATTTATGATCGTCCCACAAATTGAAATGCATACGTATATTAATGCAATTATTTTTACGATTTTTAATACATTTTTTTTTGGTTTTTTTTTACTGTTCGCGTTCTTATATTTTTGTGACTTTTTGTCTCGACCGCCCGGCAACGAGACTGGCGAATAAAAGAAACGAATCTACGTGAAATGTCAAGCTGAAGGCTGTATTCCAACCGAGTGCGATTCGATCCACGAGTTCTTGTCTGCACGCCTCTCAAGAGACGCCAAGAGCCTTATATTCATCATCGCTTCTTTACGGGTACCACAAGCCAGCGTCTCTTTAGAATTTATTTTTTCTTACCATTTTTATCCTACAGTCACTCTCCTTTATTCTCGCACCACGTGACAAATTGCAAAAATGTCAACATATACTTTCCGCGACGATAACAAGAATGTGCACCTTTCTTGAATATAAAAGATTATAATTATAATTCTGTATGAAAAAGTTATTTATAAGGATAGAAAAATTTTTCTTTTTTTTTGGAAAAAAATTCGTTTTCTTTTTTTGTCAAATAATTATTTAAAAAAAGCAACCGAAGGACCAAGTCGTAAACGTCGATATGGCAATAAACTTTACAACCTTGTAACCCAATACAATAGACCGCAAAATGAGCACCTGCTCGCGGATATAAATCGCGGACAGTTTGAGAGACAGTGTCACGGGGAACTCGATAAGCCTGTGAATTCACACAATCTCGAAACATACATTTATATCGATAATGATACAGAGCGAGATCCACTTTTGTCTTTTGACACGAAAACAAAACAATCAAAAGATTCACATGAAAAACTTATTGGACGCAAAGAATAAATAAAATAACTAAGACGATAAAAATAAAAAAAATTGCATGGAAATAATTATTCATCCCTAGTAAATCGTATAAAAAAAAATTGAAGTAAAAATAGCAAATATATACGAGAAGGCGAGGACTGCGATGAAGGTGGATATAAATATAATTAAAATCCCTTTCTACGCCTGTTATCGCCATCCAATTTGTATTTTGCGTAACAAATTCGCTTCTTGATTAATTGCCGTAGATATAGGCGTATATACGTTTCGCATGGGCCGAGCTTTCGCTTTTCATAGGAACGAATCTGACGTAAGGGAAATACGGCGCGGAGGATATCGTATAGAAATGTAATGGCAACCTAATTGAAGGGAGTGCAGCGGTGGAAAAATTTATTAGATAGGACCTTGAGAGAGAGAGAGAGGGAGATCGTCGAGGCGAGACGCGTTCGTCGCCCGTAAGAAAAAAAGAACGAAAAGAAAAAGATAATAAATATAATAACGATGAAAGAAAAAAGAAATTTATAGTCTAACAGAAATAAAATAAGGAAAATTAATTTTTAAAAATAAGAAAATGCATTCTCATTCTTGTATTGGACACAATAAGAAGACGACGATAATGTACAATGAATTATGGGAAAATAAGTGATATGGAAAAGGCTCATTGGGATGGCAACTGTGTTAAGGAATAAAAACAGAAGCGCACTCTTCTGGTAATCAGTTCGGTATCACGAATTTTCGCTATATAATTTAGCGTCATCCTGGCGCGTAGCTTCGTCGGCAATTAGCCCCGAAGAGTCTCAGTAATCGTCGAGAGGATGAAACTCTTCTCCCCCATCCTCCCTCTCCTTTTTTCCCCCACAGCGGGTATATATAATTATAAATTCGCGCGGAGATGCAAGCATGAGCGAGTGCGTCGCTTCTCTCTCTCTCTCTCTCTCTCTCTCTCTCTCTTTCTCTCCGCTGTACAATCAAGTGTATGCATTGCTCTACGCCTTAATGACGTTACTGTGAGTAACACGACCGTTCGAGAGCTTACTCGTGCATTTGCCATGGTAGAGATACGGAGGGAAAAAGACGACGAAAAAGAAATAAAAATGGAGAGAAAAAGGGCGAAGATAAAAGAGAGAGAGAGAGAGAGAGAGAGAGAGAGAGAGAGCAAGCGAGAAAAAATAAAAAAAAAGAGGAAGAGAGAAATTCTCTCTGTACACTCTCACGAGAGGGAGATTCAACGAGAAAGATACGTTCACCACGAAGACCGGACAACTGCACACTCCTGTTGTAACTTTAATTAGTTCGTACGTTCTGTTTATTCCAAGGGATATGCTCGCTTGTATAAATAATATATATATATGTGTGTATATGTGTATATTAAAGTTATATAAAGGATTGAAAAGTCTCTCGTGCGGGAGATCTTTCACGCACGATGCCGAGTGCACGCATATCTCCTGCAAGAGGCTGCGGATTAATACGAAATAATCTTCATAAACTCACTTTTTATACAGCGAGGGCACTGGGTATGAAAGAAAAAACGAGCGAAATGAGAAATAGAAAAATAAAAATTAACAGCCTTCTAAATAAGCAGCTTTCCTTTTTTTTTAAATTGTTTCATTACAAACGCTGTATATGCATTTCTATTTCAAGTAAATCTTGAAAAAGGATATTTTAATGAAACAAGTGCATAGAATAAAATAGAAAAATTAAAAATTATTATCGGAGAGTGTTCTGAAAAAAGTGTCTCTCTTTGATACACTAACAATTTTAATTTTTTCGAAAAAAATCGAATCCGGACTCTTTCAAGTCGATTTGTCGCTTTCATTAACTTTGTGTTCGGTCGTTCTCACGGCTAATTATATTCACGTAACGGTGACGAATGTTGCGCTTTGGCCGCAAACTGGATATACGTGAAGGTTTTTTTCTTCCTCTTTTTTTTGTACTTCTCTTCTTTTTCATTCGCATATGGGAGTGCGTAACACACATTACCAAAAGTCTTGGCAATTAAACGAGCCCGAAACTCGTATACCTGTCTCACATGGACCGTTACAGCGTGGAAATTGTTCGGGATTGCGAGAACCACTTAACCGTTCTAGATCTTATGGGCTAACCGAGACTTGCACCATTTTTTCATAGCTAATGATTCGAGAGAAAGAAAAAAAAAAGCAGAGACGAATTATACACTGAGGATGTAATTTTTTACACCTCTTTTAAGTACTGTCGGCTTTTTATGAAGATATTTAAAATTTGTTTATCGAGAATGCTTCTTAACATATTATCTTGATTTACTTTCTTTTTTGTTTTATGAAAGGTTAAAAAATGTGTATACAAAACGATTTGTTAAATCATAGCTCGAATAATTTGTAATGTGTTTATCGTTAAAACTTTTTTTTATTTTAGTGAATAATCGGGGTGCAATTTATATTCGTTATTACGTTTTTAAGTCTGGAGAGAATCTTTCATTGAGGCAACCGCTCGTAAACGTGGGCACAACATTTTACTTTACTGTTCGAGATTTTATACTAATTTTCCTCGGGCAAGGGGATTGCGCAATTTATGAAAATTTCATGCAATATTGAAAATTAAAGGCTCTTGAGTTACGCGAGCTTGGACTATAAGATATTCGACTCTTTCCTGATTCTAGTTCCACGATAATTTCCTGTCTCTCGTACGCGCTATCTCCCGCATTTCCTCATATAAGGCGATGCACGGAGACAGTTAAGAATGAAAAAAAAAAGAACGTCGGGCTGGAATCTCAAAAACGCATTCCAATAAAAGGAAACTCGGAGGGAATTCCGACTGAAAAATTCTATGGAAAGGACAAAAGAGAAATAAACGACAAAAAAAAATTAAAGCGAGTGAAATAAAATAAATAATATGTAAATCGGGGAAAGAAAAAAAAAACAATGAATAAAAAATGTAATTACTTTTATGTGCGCTGTTCGCTATGAAACACAAGTCGCGTCGTCGTGAAAATTCAAAGACCTATTCAGGAGTGGATCGAATACACGCACCGAATGATTATCAAGAAGTTCTCGAGACTCATCCCTCGTTCCGGCCTGCCCTGCATTTGCATACGCAGATAAACTCTCCCGAGAACGTTCTACCTGCTCCGCGGCTACACTTCGCGCGAGCTTCCACGAGAATGCTAGCAGCACGGAGACTTCGACAACACGACTCTGTGCTCCCGTTGAAACCTTGAGGGCCGCGCTCAAACTCAAATTTAAATAGCGATTTAAACTGCGAGGTAACGATTCGAACATTATACCAGTCAAGTTTCTCTTTTATTTTTTTTTATTTTTGTTCTATTTAATTGTATTTTTCATTCGTTCGACGATTGTCATTCGACTATGTATCGTGTTTACGAAATATATTTTACTTTTATGTCAAGAATATTTAAAATTTATCCATTACCTGTCCTTTTTTATTAAGAGATATTTTTAATATTGAATTTCTGTGTATAAATTTTTCTATTATTAATTTTATTTAAAAAGTGAACATTTAAAATGTTTTTTTTTCGCAATAAATATAAAAACAGCGAAAAAATAATCGCAAACTCTTTTTCAACTCGTTTTCCTTCGAGGATCGTCGATCTTGAGGAAATATCTTGGCGATTATTCCATGTAACGAGCATTCAAGGTGGATTTTCTCCTATTCGTGTACTATTTGAGAAACGAGCTCTGGCGTTTGCACCGCGCGAGAGAGGAGTCCCGGCTCTTTTCTACCCGGCGCGCCGCGAATTCTCCGCGCCGGAGTTTTCCTTCCTCTTCTCTCGTTTCTCGTTCTCGCTCGGTTCATTCTTCAAGAGGACGTGACCACGACGAGAGAGGCGTTCACCATCAGGAATTTGCTGATGTTCGATTCAACCTTTCGGTTTTAAAGAAAGAAGAATAAAAAGAAGAGAGGAAGAGAGACAGATGGTCTAATGTATATGAGAAAATGAACGAGTCGGACAAAGACGAGCATACCTGGACATGTTTACGGTTATTTTGAACGTGCGACATAACCGTCGCTCTTTTGCATTAGCATTCTCTCTCGAATTCTCGTTTCATTTTTTTAACGACAACCCGTGCGCTCGTCATTCCTTTCTCTCTACACGTGTTCACGTATGTATAAGAAGTCGCTCGAAAATTCGATGAGCCGCGTTACGAAATTGTTACACATTTTTTGATCGATCATCGAATAAAAGTAACATATTTTACGATTTTTTTCACTTTGGAGATTTTTCAGAAGCCTTTGTTGTTACGCAATCGGAAATTTTCCTTATACAGGTAACAGTTATGTCAATTTGTTTTTGGTGATGAGACTCGAAAAAAAAATATATAGCAAAGAAGCAAAAAAAAAAGTCTTTCTCAAAATGCATTCTCACAGTCGAAAAATTCGTGGAAGCTTCACGGCAGACATTTTTCTCACAGACGTCATCCAGCTCGCTTCCTGAATGTATAAAACATGAATGGTAGCAGCGCGTACACGGATTTTTTTTCAAGAATCGTCGGATTTTTGTCCGGGTTTTTATGTACATACAATAGGAGAGGGTGCTCGTCCTAAGAAGGCGCGTTCCCACCGAAATACGCGGGGATGCTTGCATAATTATCGAGATTTAATGCCAAGAGCGTTAACCGACTATGGTAAAACTCCAATTTCGACCTGTGTATGAATAATCGTTAAAAGAGAGAGAGAGAGAGAGAGAGAGAGAGAGAGAGAGAGAGAGAGAGAGAGAGAGAGAGAGAGAGAGAAAACAAAATCTACATTCTTTGTTCTTCACAGTGATCCTAATGACCGACGTCTTAACGTTTCCTCATCAGGGCGATCAATAATTTATGCCGAATTTATTCCAGAACGGTAAACTTCCCGGTTTCCTTAAAATTACTCCAAACGATAAACGTTCTCTCCAAAAAAGAAAAATGTTATTTTGATGAAGATGTACTCTGGATGAGAAAAATGTTCCTCTCTTGTGAAAAATGGAAAAAAATCCCCCTAAGAATATAAGTATCGAACAATCGTCTTGGTATTTTCTTGAGAATTTAATCTCAGTTACCGCGGCGCGCGTTACGCGCACGATCTTACAGCAGGAAGCGATGCGAGCTCGATTTAACTCGACGAGAGTGGAATTTCCTTTTCCGAGCCCTCCGCGTTTGCTCCGATGATTATTTTTACGACTGCCAATCTTTATTCACAAGGAAATTATTGAATTACGTATATAGTCTTTTAAATAGATTTTTAGAAAACTATTAAAAATTATGTACAATGGTAGTGAAGAATGAGACAAACTCGCGCGCGAGCGTTAATTTGCGAAGAAAAAATCGTGTACACGAGGGAGTGAAAAAAAGAGGGATAAAACGTATATAAGAAAAGTGGCTATTATTCAAGTTGTCAGAGTGTATAACTGTGAATTTCGATGCATGAATAAAAAAAAAAAGAGGAATTAAGAATGAAAAGAAAGAAGAGCGTTCGCGTAACAGCGGAAGATATCCCTTTCGCTCCCGGCAACGCGGCGAATATTTTAATTTGGCAAATATTTCACACGCAGCGGCTTCCATTAAACGTCAAGCAGGTCTCGTATTTACGCGATAATAAATATGGTTCGGGAGCTTCCCGGATTCTCAGGCTCGAGTTTGAGCGAGGATAGACAGAGACGGAAAATTCCCGAGTATGGGAGAGAGAGAAGGAAAAACTCTGAGAAGTTGTAAACGAGGAATCTGCATCGAACGAACGGTAAAATTAGTGGTCACGGTCAATATGTAGTCGGACATATCCATGTCCAGATTAGCCATTTCATTTGTAACGCTCTAAATAAGAGTTCTTATTTTTCCTTCATTCCCTCTTTTCATATATCCAGCACTCTTATAAAATTGTCTTAAAATATTGACTCCTATTAATCGCATCCTTAATTTATAATCCCATAAAGCTAGCTATACATCTAATTAAAAAGAAATATAGTCAACACCATTTATTTTTTAATATGACAATTTAATTTCTCGATTTTAATAACCTCAAAAAAAGTTTTTGTTTTTTTTTTATTTTCCATCTTATCCAACTTTGCTAAATTCCTAACTGTAATTCAAGAAAGAAATAAAAATAAATTTATCTCTCAAAAAAACTGACCGACTTTTTGGTATCACCGAAAAATC
Source organism: Cremastinae sp. A BG-2022a (assembly GCA_030522545.1). Lineage (NCBI taxonomy): Eukaryota > Metazoa > Arthropoda > Insecta > Hymenoptera > Ichneumonidae > Cremastinae sp. A BG-2022a. Next base: position 8,870 of record JAPYYW010002918.1, read on the forward strand.
AATATTTAAACGACAATTCATAAATTCGAAAAAAAATGGCGATATTTGAATAGAGAGGCGTGTAAAAAAAATATTTCGAGTCTACTTATTCACGTGTATTTTATTATCTTTTTTTTTTCTTTGCGGGCGCGTAGGTGTGAAAGCCGTTGTACTGTTATGTCAGAAAAGTGAGGTCATACGTGCGTGCGAATGTGTAAAGATGACGCATTTTTCTTTTCCATTCCGTAATCGTTGGCTCGTTGAGACAGCCTGAGAGTTTGTACACAGTAGCGACTGATACTCATATACTTCAAATAAGACAATATTTGCTTTTATTTATTTTTCTCGCTCAAAGCAGTATATATACTTACACTCGATCGACTCTTATTTATTTTCTATTTTCTTCGTCATCTAAAGATTTTACTGGAAACTCGTTTGAAGGGAATATAGAAAAGTCAGACTCATTAGCAAGTTCGTCTCGTGCGCTTATGGTGGACGTGTCGACGAGACATTCCGCTCGCGAGCTATATACGCGAAGTAATTTCTCGGATGTTTCACGACGAACGTAAAGAAATGAATACGAAAATAAAAATGAATATTAAAATGAAAAACAAATGTAGGAATCACGAGACCATAATTCTTGTATAAAAAAAAATAATGTAAGCATTATCTCTGCTGGTTCGTTTCAGTAACGGTGACAAAGTGGCAAAAAGCGGGGTATATAGATTCAGCATACGGTGTGTCCTTTGGGTCCGGAGAAATTAATTCGTGTCGGAGGCAAAAAAGTCGTAATAACGAGTCTCGAATAAACAGGAACCGTTTGGAGACCCGAGAAAATATAGAAGCATGCAGGAAAAATTATGTATGTAGGAAAATGATGATTGATATCGTTGTAATTCTTTTGACAGTTACATAATTATTATTTGGATAAGAAACATATTTCGTTGAAAATGATTTTTAATGGTGCGCGTCTTTTTCATTCTTGTTCGCTGTGGAAATGTACAAGTCTTGCTCGGCCCACGTGCATGCACGGGATTACGATAATTGAAATGCCCATTTATAAACCAAAAAAAAAATAATAATGAAAGAGCGAAAGACGAATAGTCTTCATCTTTATTAAAAGTCTGTACGGATGATCAAAAAATTGGATAATTCTATACGGGGCGGGATAAAAAATTTGAGATTGATGATTTTATCGTCTTTTCGGTCAACACATTTGACGGCTCGATTTTTTAAATTCTTCGCTCCTCGCTCTCATCTGACTTTAGTTTCGCTGGCGCAACACCCGCAAACCTATCCTAATTATTACGGGATTCTGACGGAAAAATATTCGTGGGCGGCTTCGGGAACGACAATGAGAACTCGGAAACGAATTCCATTTTTTTTTCTTCTTATCGCGGCGCAGTCTTCCTCCTCATTTTTCCCCCTTTTTTCTCTCTAGAGTCCGCGTTCGCTCAACGCCGACGATGGCTTCGCGCTCCGGAGACCCCTTGGCCCCCATTTCACGTCGAGATAGACTAAGAAATCCGAGACCCGAAAATTTCGTTCGCGAACCGTTATCTCGAACACTCTGCCCGCCCAGTAAACTCTTGCCCATGTATGGTGAGGCGCTTATTTCTCGCTCGTTCCTCTATTCTCGTTTCTTTTTCAGTATTTTCAGTGAAAATAAAAATTATAGCAATATAGTAATTGTCTAATAATACATATAGTTAAATGAAAAAATAAAACGATGAAGGTTGAACAGAATTTTTTGTAAATGTAAATTTATATAAATTTAGAAGTAAAGTTCGGGACGCAATCCAATAATTCATATTGAAAAATCGAAAAAACCGACTTTTGGATCAGTTTTTTTAATTTTTCAATATGAATTCTTGGATTTCGCTCTGAATAATTATCATTTTCGTTATCTACGGGAAATTTCCGATTGAATAGGCTCTTAAAATCGAAAAAAGAAAATTTCAAGAAATTTGGTGAGTCACACTGTGTCTCGTGGACCCATGAAAATTTCAATTAGCGATATCTTTTCTTTCTCTAGACCAAATCAACTTTATTAAGAGTGATTTTTAAAGATTTTTGCAAAACGCGAAACGAATGGCGCAAGGATCACGTTATAATATCAATTTTTAAAAAAGTTATGACGCATTGAAGATTTTGGAAAAAATGGAAAGGGGTATACATGCAAAAATTCGCAAAAATTTTTGAATTTTTTTTTCGCGATTTTAAGAGCTTATTCGATCGGAAATTTCCCGTAGATAACGAAAATATTACTTATTCGAGGCGGGATCCAAGAATTCGTATTGAAAAATCGAAAAAACTCACTTTTGAATCAGTTTTTTCAATTTTTCAATATGTATTCTTGGACTTCGCTCCAAATAATTATCATTTTTGTTATCTACGGTAAAATCGAAAAAAAAAATTTCAAAAAATTTGGTGAGTCACACCTGGGTCTCGTGGACCCATAAGAATTTCAATTAGCGATATCTTTTCTTTCTCTTGATCAAATCGACTTGAGTATGGATGATTTTTAAAGATTAAAAAAAACGAAGCAAATTGCGTAGGAATTATGTTAATATATCCATTATTTAAAAAACTATTACGTCTTGAAAATTTTCGAAAAAATTCAAAGGAGTGTATCCCTTCAATGGTCGTTTTTTCCCTTTTGACAGTTTTGAATCGATTAGAGGCCTCATGTCTTTTTTAATATAGAAATAAAAATATACGATATATGTATATTAATAATTATTCACAAATGTGTAATACAAACATAGCGTTGCATTTGATAATGTATGAATTGCTTATTATGCAAAATCGCTGCGGCATTGATAATTAGGACGAGGAGGGAGGGAGAGAGAGGGCCAGAGTCGTCGTCGAAGCGTCGAGACCGGAAGTGACTGGCCCATGAAAAACAGGTCAGTGGCGCTGGCGACTGTTATAATTGCGTTCGCGGCTCGAATGACGATTTCATTAGTAGAAGCGCGCGTTCTCGAGATCACGTTGGCACACTGATCCGCCGTTGATGGCGATCGGACAATTTCATTTCTCCCACTGCACTCCTCATCTCGAGTCTCTCTTTATTGTTTTTTCTCCCCATCGACATATAATTTTTCTCTTATTGCGTTCTTCCAATAATATTTTTTTCACCGCGTGTCTCGCTCCTGATTGGTAAGTTGAAAAATATATTAATGTTTACGAACAGAGTCGCATCGCACGAATGCCTTGCCCCTTTCTCTTTCCACGACGCGAGCCTCGACTATGATCGATGGGAACGAACTAAATCACGACTTGGTCCGCGGTTATCGACCCAAATACTTCCGACCTCTCTTCCTAATGTGCTCGATCAATTATTATACATTAAATATACATGCACAGATATACATCAAGATCGTGCCCAACGCGAGCAGAGATAATATGTATATTTTTAAAAACGTCCATTATTGGAATGATTCTCTAGATTCATCTCGTTAAAACTCGTCCAGAGGCTCTGTCTTCCACTTAATAGAGATATTAAGGACTCTCGTGGATGCGAGAGTCTTCGCAGGCATGTAATAAGCTTGGAAATCTCGTTTCTGAATACTGTAAAAAAATATAAAGAATATTCCAATATATGTTTTTTTTTGTACATTTTTCTTTCAGATATAGTGAGCATGTGTTTACAAACGCAATTCTAGTCATACGCTCGTCATATTTTCTTATGCTTGTTTATGAAGAAAAAGAGACGGAGGTAGAATAAGAAGAAGATGAAAAATGTCAGTCTGAGCGTGGCTCGCGTTGCCTCTCCGCAACATCTTGCGTCAGAGCGATGGCTCTTTCGTTCGATACCGGAGGAAAGACCGCGCACTGGCTGCCGAACAGCTCGCAGCATACATAACGGTACAGAAACGTCTTCTAGCCACTCTATACTCTCTCTCTCTCTTTCATTTTCTCTATATCGCTACCTGCCTCTTTCTCTCTCTCTCTCTCTCTCCCGAGTCGCGCGAGTTTGACGGAGAAATAGAGAGAGGAAGAGATGAAAAGGAAAATGGAGGAGGGAGAGAGAGAGAGCAAAAAATTGTAAGAGAGAATTGAAGATACGACAAGTACAAGATCACATGCAGTCTCGTTCTCGACTGACGGAGCTTATTGCTCGCTCTCCCATCCCCGACACAATATATATTGGCGATGGATCGACCGTGACGAACGCGCGCATCCTTCCATCGCGTAAATAAACGTATGTGTGCTCGTGGACTCGTTTCATGCGTGTATCATTTATTTTGAATCTTACAGTGTTCTTCTTATTGCTCTTTAACTATTTTTCGTCTTGCAGTATATCGAGTCGAAAATTTTTCTACGTATGATTAAGAATAAATCACGAAGTATTGTTGATTTGTAAGAGAAATAACGAATGGAAATTTCTCGGTAGTACTTTTGAAAATGTTACGATCAATTTAAATATTTTTTAAATGAAACACAAATTTAAAAAAAAAACGTAGATGGTTCGAATTTCAAGTTGATCAGCCACGTCTTATATTTTAGAATTTAATTTCAAAAAATTAGGCTCATAAAAGGGAGTAAATGGGAGAAATATTTATTTCGGCTGTCAATTTTACTTAAATGTTATAATCTGCATAAAATTTACGTCAAACCTCAATTAGATCTCAACAATTACCGTCACGAAATTTGAAGCAGTTTCTCCAACTGGTTCATCGCTTAGGAGACAAAAACCCAAGCTTATTGAATTACTGATCTGATTTTGTGATTAGATAAGTAGTACCAAAACCACTCAACTGTCTTTCGTTAGTCTTGATATCAAATTACATACATTTATTAAAATATATAATTAAATACGAAAACTTTTTAGGCAGAGAAGTGTTGAAATATATATATATGTATAGTATATGATGTAATGTCAAATATTTGAATAATTTTGAAAGAATAGCAGGTTGTATAAGAAAGTTGGCAATTTGCATAACAGCAGACAAGAGAATAATCGCGCATTTACCCCGGGCTTGTCTCGCGGAATACCGGAGCCGCGGATGAAATGCATGCGCGGAGAGGAGAAGAAAAATGTGAGGAAAGAACGAAATGGAGACGGGGAGGACGAGAGGACTCCCGAGCGAACGGTACTCGATGTGTGTCCCATAGACACAAAACTCGTGACAACACGTAGCTATGCCGCGGACTCGCGTGGACGCGTGAATACGAATACCGGCGGTGCATGAATGTCAAAGCCGTTTACCATTTACAGCGCCGCATATTGGACGTTCCACGAAGAAATAAAGACTCTCGAAAGTAGCTAATGCGTGTGTATTTCAACGAATCGCTATCGTACGTCACTAAAAATAATTCCTCTCGTCGCTATTTTTGGATTTCTGTCCACGCTGCTAATTATTTTTTAACCACGAGATTTATACTTTCGACAAATGTAATACACATCAGACCGGTCCAAAAATATGACTAATTTCTTTATCTCGACGACACAAGTTTTTAACACTTTTCTCCTTATTTATAAAGTAGAACTGTCACGCTTAGAATGAAATAGACCTTTCGAGATTCTGATTGGCTCTCAAAAATTTATTTTTGTTTCGATGGTTATTCCAACTAAATTCATACAAAACGTCAATCTTTAACCAAAGTTAGCACGCGCGAAGCGCGTATCGCATTGCCTAGTACAACAATGAAAAAATATGTCACATCAAATTTCAGGTCTTAGATAAATGTTTAGAGGTATTATTTGAAGTTGAAAATTAATTTGCTCGAGTTAAAGAATGATTTTTTACCATTTGAAATACTTTACAAAAAACCTCCACAGCTTCACTGTAAATCACGAAAAAAAAAACAGAATTTTATACTTAAATTCAACTTTAACCTTAAATAATTTATTACAAGAAAACTTGATTCATCGAAAAATAGTAAATGAGTAACATTTTAAAATACTCAATTAGTAATTTAAAAATAATAAAATATCCTTTTAAAAGATATTCAAATAAAATTGTATGCTAGAGGGAGATAATTTTTAGTACAGGATTTTGTATAAAATAAGATGTTATTATAATGTGATATATATGGTATATAAGGATGGAGGATGAATGTTTATTGTTGGAATTGAGGGTGCCTGTGGCGAGAGAGAGGTCTCGGCGATATTCCCAGGATCGATCGTTTCTCTCGCGATGAGGCTCTCGCGCATATAAACGTTTTGCCTGAGCCCGGAGATTGCCGCCCGCACAATTCGCCGCATGTAAACGCGCGCGCGCGCGGCCATCAGCATCAGTGTATATATACACAAGACGCGGACGGAAACGGTAAAAGAAATGCTCACAGGGTATGGATCTCTGGCGCGTCGATCGAGAGATCGCGGCGACTTCACCGCAGATTTAACCCCGTTTCCTCGGGATAGAAATAAGCACACACCGCATAAAGTATCCTGTGTCAGCGCGCCAGGGATAGGAGGACGGATAAATAGCGAGCAAGAGAGACAAACTTATAATCTAGCCATTGAGGATAATGGGGAGCAACGGTATCGACAATGGTGTCCCATTCAAATTGAATTTCGTGATGATCGGGACTGTGAGAAAAATATCGATGCTCTTTTATTTTCCGGACACAATCCATCACCGTTTCTGCCGGTCATTTGCAAAAATTATATCTCCGGATATTACGAGGATGAATAATGTCAAATAATGGAGATTATTGCGGTTGGATAATGAGAATTGTTTATCGAGTAAAAAGTGCGAGAAAATAAATAAATCGACGCGCGAATGGCTCTTTAAACGATGAGAGTACAATGATTTACGACGCGCATCGGATGAATCACGATTTCCGCATAAATTGCCGGAATTGGAACTTGAGTAAAACGCGTGATTTTCCGATCGAGTGTGAGAACCGCAATTGGGTTAACGAGCTTTTGTGACGGCGATAAGCCGAGGATATTCGTTAGGAAACAAATAAATCATTTTGTTTTTTTCATTGATTTACATGGAAATATTCTACGACGCGAGCGCGTATGGGCACACATCAGGAGTATCGTGTTGGCTCCTTATTAGAGACCGTGCAAGGATAAGACAAGAAAAAGGGAAAGAGGCGATAAAAAATGTAGAGGGAGCAGGGAGGAGAGGGAGAGAGTTTGAGTAAAGCGAGCGTGCGAGTTCGAAGCTCACCTTGCTTGTACTCCCATGACTGTAAACCTGTAATTCGCGCATCTCTCTACCGGTTTTATCGAGTTGACGAGAGTTCCGTGATTATACGCAGAGGCGGAGAAAAGGAAGAAAATAAGAGAGAGAGAGAGAGAGATAAATGGCTGTTATATAGGCATTCTGCTCGAATGGATGCATAAACCAGAAAATAGAGAAGCAATAAGGAGGAAAAATCATTCGAGTTTTGTGTGGGTTGATAAAAGGAATTAGATGTGGCACGGGAAAAGACTGAAATATATCGCGATTCGGCGCGAGGTTAACGTACCTATCGTTCACCAGTATCAAGAAAAACCATCGCCATTCAATTTAATATCAAGATAAATTCTGTCATGAGCGTTATTTCAATGAATCTCGCTTTTTTTCCCAATTTCATAATTTTTAACGCGATGAACTCATCGCGATAGGTGCGATAACCTTTGAATATTTCATTCAACTTGCCTCGACAGATTTTCTTAATTCAATATTATTATAATAAAATGAGGTAAGAAATACAAATATTTGCGATAATGGTGCAATTTTCAATGACTCTTTGTACACGTACTTGTACATTTTTTGTCCCTCTACTTTCCATGAAAGTATAAAAGATAAACAGCCTCGGGGCTTTTGACGTTTAAGTGGCGCGATGGGAAGGAGCTGTCGAGAAAAAAGTTAGAGCCTTCCCCACCGGAAATTGTGAGGATTGTCTCGCAGAGGGAAGAAGCCAGGTAAACTGAAATAAAGTAAGGACGGAGATGATAATCCGACATCACGAGAGAATAATAATTTCTCGTTCCTCGTCACTCTTCATCACTTTCGTTTTAATTTTTTGCCAATTCCCAACAAGCTTGCAAAAAGAGCAATAAAATCCTCGTTTCGACGCAGGACGAAAATTCCCTTCGGGATTGGTTTCTGCAGAAAACGATCCATCCTGATCCTTCTTTGCTCGCGGATCTATTCTTTTTTTTACATCTTGTGATGTATTTTTTTTTATACAGTTGTGCGGTTCAGAAGATAAGCATCGTTACGGGATTTGTTCGGCTCTAAAATCGAATTATATTGCTCTGGAAAGAAAAATTGATCGATCGGAAAAATGCTGTTAAACGACAATTTCCTGTTCGATTACATTTTAATGCGAGCGAGTGTATTACTCGACGCTGGATAGAAGACCGGATTCGTAATCTCGGCAAATGGGGTTAATCCGGGGGAATTGCCGGTCTGACCGATTGGGTAATCGAGAGCTCTCACGTTTTTTTTTCACCTCGGGAAAATCGTTTTCGATCATTGTCAAGGATAAAATCGATCACGATCGATAATTCTCTGATCTCATTTTTTTTATGACGATCAACGGTATTTTTTCCTATTTCATAAGGTTACATTTTTCGAAACGCGTTAACGTCACAGCGTAGAATGTAGGTCTCTCGGAAATGAAATCGCGCGTGCAACTCGAGAATTCTGCCGATCGAGAGAATTCTCGAGTGTACACATAAATTTCTGCATCTTCGTGCAGCTTTGGTTGGAAACGTGTACAAGGTGTCCAAAATAAAAATAGCGATTGAACAGAGAACAAGATTTCGAGAATAAATTGAATTTAAAAAAAATATATATTTATTGATCTTTTTTGGATCGCAAAATTGATTCTGAAGAGTCAGGAATAAAAACCAAAAGTTGGATTCAACCAAATACTCTTTTTTCAATGCTTCGACACCTAATTCGATTTTTAAAATTTATATATATAAATAATTCGTATAATAAAGTGATTTTTACACGACGCGCCGAGTATAGAAAAATTTCTTGGAACTTTTAGTTCGACGATGTTATTTAGGAATATAAAATAATTCCATTGCGATTACAAGTTATATTCGAGTTCTGGGGGACACCCCGTGGATTTATTTATATTTGCGGCATAGATAGCGCAGCATCTTTCCTCTCGCTTTATCTCTCTGCGGACGTCGGTTATGGCAACATGAACACGCGAGTAAACCGCTACGTGCCGCATGGCATATGGTCCTTTTTGCTACTTATGTAGCTCACAAGCATTGTAAACAATATTACGACCCCCCCAAAGGGTGGTTACGTGTCCGCACTCGGAATCCTCGCGCTAATCCTCGCTCTTTCGTGCGCAGATGTTGAATTATACCCGCTCTTTTCTTTTTCTCTCTACTGTATTATTTTTTATTATTTTACCATTGCGTTTATTGTTGTCGTTATAGGCCAGGATAATTAAACGATAAAAAATACTAAGTACTCGTAAAGAACATGCAAATGTGCCGTTCCGCAAATTTTTATCTAGGAAAACATTTTGCATCCTCTGCATTGCGTGATTAATTGAGCACTAAAATATCTCGAGTGTCGACCGAGCGGAGAAAGATAAAGGAATTTTAAATGAATTGTGGTTCGCGTGTATCCGAGAATCGCGTAAATATCAGGAAAATCAATTATCAAAAAATTTTATATTGTCCATTCATAAAGTAATTTTAATTTTTTTTTCTTATTGCTGAATATATTTTGTAAGAAAAGTGCGTTCTGTAAAAGAGACAAAAAAAAATTGTCAGAAGTGGGATTCGAACCCACGCCCACAGAAGTGGACTGCGACCTGAACGCAGCGCCTTAGACCGCTCGGCCATCCTGACTCTGACGTTTTTTTCGGCCTAGACGTATAAAAACAATAGTAATTTTCTATAAATAACAACACTATAAAATAAATAATTTACGCTTAAAAGTCGAAAATGAATCGTTTATCGTGCAAAAATGAGCTATTCCATCATTTTTGTTGCTGCAGAAAGTTCTTTTATCGATCGGTATGATAGATCGTGTTCCTAGCTGAAAATGGTAAAACTAGTGTTCGAAAAGGGAATTCTATTACCGACCTTGAGTAAAAAACACACGCGACGTAACCGATAGTTGAAAAGTTAGAAGTTCGACTTGAAAATTAATCAAAGATTTACTTTTGAATTTTGATACAATGAAAAAAGTTTATTTAAAAAAAATCTCAATCTTGAATATGATTCTAAAATATTTTCAATTAAAAGTTATGTACGTGTATATCGATGAAAAAAAATTATAACCAACGATTTAATTTTTATCGTGAAAAGGCTGGAGCAGTAATGTTTTTTCTTGGAGACAGTAAAAAAAAATTTTCATAATTTTTCATGTCGAATTTCCACGCTAAAGGTTTTCTTCTCGGGTCGTTTATCGGTCGAGTACGGTGCCCTCGAGGCTTAATGGTGCGTAAAATCAAATGGACTGTAATGCAGACGACTGCTGAGTCGCTAGGTTGAGAATCAAAGATTTTTCACACCTCCCATCTATTTTTTTCTGAACACCGAGTATACCTTGCAGCCTCGTAAATATCCTGAGCAAAAATAATCATCGCTTCTATATTTGTGACAGCAAAAAAAGGAAAATTATGGGGAAAAAAATTGACAAAAATAAATCTTAGAAACGTGAATAAAAATAAATGTGTATTTAAAAAAATGAATTAGAACCAAATTAATGTATTATTATCTAAATATCCTGAAATAGATTCGTATATACCCTCGAGATTTTGATAACGTTTCTGTGCAAGTGGAAATGCGTGCTTTCGCAAATTCATTTACTCAAGTATTTGATAGTTACAAAGACATTTGTTTTGGTAGCTCAAGTCGTCCATTCAAAGGGATTTGTCCTACGAAGGGCGATGCATCAGTCAAAGCAGTCAAACTCGTAGACCGAATACATATTCTGACATAAATAATAAAATGCAAATGTCAGAGAAGAATATAAATTGAATGAAGAAAAAAGCAATTTCTCTGATAAGTAATCGAAAATTTAGCAGAGATCGTAAAGAAACATTAAACCTTGCTGCAGCATCAAATAAAATATGATTTATCGTCTGTGCATTAAAAATTATTAAAAAATGTGTGGACTTTGGTAAAAATATCGGGTTCTTACAGCGATAAAGAAAGACTTGGTTTGCGTGGTCTAAATCACGGAAATTTTCCCAGGTCTCAATAGCCCTCTTCATAAATATCCCGATTGGTCTTCCCGTATCTTTCGATAAGTTATCACTGTGCCAACTGTTAGAAACGTCGATAAATCGTGGAGTGAAAAATCAATGAGCCCATGCACAAGCATTTTTTTTCCAAGAAGAATGAAAATAAGTTCCTGGACGGACTCGAGAAGATTTTTCCTCATCTCGTCCACACTTCACTGAGCAACTCCCCTTATTACATTTTTTTTATTACATACACATATACATAATATATATAAAAAAAGTATTTTTTATATATATAAAATATTTTATACACATAAAATATCCAGGAGAAATGTATTTTAAGCTTGAAATAAGTTTTTAAATAGCCAACCTGAAACATCTACAAGAAAAATATATTAAAAGCATAATAATGCGAATAAAATTATGTAAATGGTATATAACTTTGAGAAATACAGAAAGCATCGAAAATATATTATATACGATATAAGTAAAAAGTTTGAAATTTTTCCCATCTGAGCATAATCAAAAAATCTTCAACTTTTAATAAAGTTTCTGATATATTGCTTGGTTGAAAAAAGAAAAAAATAAAAAGAAATAATAGTAGAGACCAAAAATAAGATAAATTTATATATTTGTTCGAAAGTCAATAAAAAGATAATATAATATACGTTTTGTAATAAAAATGTTTCATCTAAAACCATTTTATCTGCATGAAAATACTTTCAAAATTTATCTTGTAGATATCTCTATGATGTTGGTTATTTAAAAAATTATTTGACTTGCCACCGAGCTCGGAATATATTTGTCCCGGATATTTTTTCGTCGATTAAGCAACTCGCGCCTGTTGCTCCTTTCTCGAAAAAAAGGGAATAATAAGTATTCTACATTCGGAATGTGCGAGATTATGCGCGGCTCCAGATGTTACGAACGGGCCATTCACGTCGTTATATCCGTTATCGCCGGAACCCCTCGACGTTATATTCCATCCCTTTTCCGCTTCGCTCTTCCTAGAGTCTTCCTATACTCACCCCTTACACGAGTTTTCATCCCCCAGCGAAATCCAGACTGCGGTATCCACAGTTCGTTTCACGTCGAAAGAAAATTATTTTCTCTCCAACGAATTTTTTATTACTTATATATTTTCTATGGACCATCAGACTTTATCATGTCCAAATTTTATAATTAAATTAAAAAATTGGCAATTATCATCTATCGTATTCTTTATCGACTTTTATTTATTTATAGAAGTAAAAAAATATGATTTTCAAAAAAACTGTAGTTTATGAAGTTTTTCAATTAATTTATTATAAAAGAAATAGTAGCTCAATGTTTTATATAGAAATAAAATTAAAAGTGCCAATTTTAGATGGAATATACCATAAATTTTGGACGAAAAGTTTTTCCCATAAAAGAGCGGTTTTGCCACAACCGAGTGACGACTACCCTCGCCCTTAATCTTTATCCAGCGAGCTTTCAGCCCGGAAGACATGTCAGAGCCTCGAACCATAGAATATATTAACTAAAGACGGATTAAATTACTTTCAAATATTTGGTTTAAATCCCTTTCGGAAATATGTTATTCTATAAATTTCCATATATATACGAACGGTTTTTCTTCACGAGAGAGAACAAAAAAAAAGTATAATCGAAAAATTCCAGATTCTTTCGTTTCCACATCACGTCCGTTCTTAATTTCCCGAACGAATAACGATACGAACCGTCCTAATCTTGTGATGCAATAAGGAAGAACGACAGTTCGATTGCTTCGATGGACTTGGAACATTAGCCACACTAATTGGCATTATTAATCAAAACATAATTTTTAAAAATGTTTAAAAATACATATCATGCATAGTAAATCACGTCGAAAAAGTAAAAAAAATGATTTCAAAATCAGTTTTTGAACTATATTTGTTGAAAAAAAAGAAATAAAAGAAGGGTAGAGTAATTTCGAATTTTATTTTAACGTGTTCAATTATATTAATAATTAACTAAAAATATTTAATATTGATATTTTGGATTGAAAATAAATTTGAGCAAATTTCATGAAAAATAAAATGCCATCGCTTTTCTTCCGGAATTCGATGGGCTTGTGAAAGAAAAAAATAAATATTTGAGGTAGCTGGACCGGTCTGACGTTGAGAAAGGATAAAAAAAGTTCGGGAATGTATGTGTGTGCGGTGTTGTTTAAGCGGGGCGAGTAAATCGCAGGAGAAAGGGGATAGTACCGCGGTTTCGAATGCAATTCGTGGCATACAGTTCGCGTTGGGCAAGTCGATTCGTTTCATTCAGTGCGTGTTAAGTTAGCCTCGCATGTGTCCATCCGAGGACTGACCTGAGCGTTCTCTTGCGCGTTGACACGAAAAAAAAAGTGAAATCGCAACCGATTTCGCAGAAAAAAAGAAATTGTGAGGAAGCGCGTTCGAAAAATCATCGGATTCGATTTCGAAAAAGCAGTTCAAACTTTTCCACGACAAATAAAATCTTCGATTGTAAATTCGATCTGTGCAAATTGAATTTTCCAAGAGAATCGCAGAGTGATGTGAAAAATTGTGTAAAGTAACCCATCTTACGGTGAAAAAAAAATCAAAGTCAAAACTGTCTTCGGAGTCTCTGCTCCTGGCACGAACACAAAACTCGATAAACATAGCAAAAAGTTATCTACAAAGTTGAGGAAACGAGGCGAGCCCGGATGAACAGGAAGAGCGTAAAAAAAAACTACAAGATAATTGACATAATGTCTTGAAATAAATTTTACAAAAGTCCATCTAACTCTCGAATAAAAATTTGTGCAAAATTTCCCTTGCGAAAAACTACTGAAAGAAAAGCGAATGATAAAAATAATAGAGTCATTAGACTAAATGTAGTATAGAACAGTCTGTGAAATTCTCGTTAACAATTGCGAAAAGAACAGAAGTCTGAGAAGACGAAAAGGAGAAAGAAATAAAAGAGTGTGTAAAAAATAGCAGGAGTACAAGAATCGAGTGAGATCGTAAAAAAGAAAGTGAGATCTTGATTGGCCGGTCAAGTGATCCGAGCTCGTGTGTAACCCGTCTCGTCCGAGTGTAAGTTCGTCGGTGTATCACGTGTTTCAATATTCGCGAAAGAAACACGACTGTATCGGGTCCGAGATCAAACTTGTCCTCACGTTTTCTGCGTCTCGTTTTCGCTCTCAACGCGGCGAAATCTTTTCATCGAAGAAACAGAGACGGAAATGAAACGATAACTGCGACAGGGAAATAATTGCGATACGTTTGGCCCAATTGTCTCGAGTTTCTCGCGAAAACTAACTCGAAGAGGAATTCACGCGGAGCGATTAGTTTTTCGCTCGAAAGCACGATGAGCATTTTCAGGAACCATCGTCACACGAGAAACAGTAGTTGAACATTTTTCCCTTGGCTTTTTTTTCAATTTCTGTCTACCGAAATATTTATTTTTGGAAGATTTTAACGAGCGGATTTTGACTTTTGTGGTAAAAATGTTCCCGGTGAAAGTAGCCGCGACGCTTATTTTTTTGGCTCTTCTCGGCGGGACGGTCTCGGCGGCGGGGAATGAATCGAATATCCTGAGATTGAGCAAGCCCCAGAGAGCGCCGGTCGAACAAGCCAAAAACAAGAATTTCAGTGTTCCTCCCGAGTTCGAGGACGAGCCGGAGAAGAAAGCGCAAGGTCCGCTAATAAAGTTCAGCAAAAATAATCCGGAACTGGATTGGAAGAATCAACTGAAAATCGTGGCGAAGAGCGAGTCGGACGGTCCGAGAGATTTCGATGTTGATTTTATGAAAGACAAAATTGACATTACTCCGAACAGTGTTCAGTGGCTCGTCGATCTTTACGATCCCCTGAGATGGGAGCGAGTTCCCGGCAAACTCGACGGCCAATGCCGCAGGGACATGGATTGGTTTCTCAAAGCGCTGCGAGATGGAAAACTCTGGGCAGCTAAAAGTAACAATTCTCTCTCCTTCATTTTAACTTTTGTCACACACAAAACACGCTCGATATTTTGATTATTTTTTCGCGATTCGAAATATCTATAAATTATCTTATTGGTTTAATGTGAAATATGTGCCGCGAGCGACCCAAATAAAGCACACACGACACGAGATAAATCAAGGTTCAGTGGATTTGATCGGATAAGAAAAATTTATAGCACCCGAGTGGTTGAGTCGTGATGCAAACACGTGAAATCCAATGTTAGAGATATCGCGGGAATTCACGAAAAAAAACGAGAGTAAAAAATCTGCAATGCTCCATAAATTTTCGGTCGTTTCTCAAACTCGCTTAGATTTATATATACGTATATACGCGCAGTAAATGGCATGTGCCGACAATAATGAGCGAATAAAAATAATTCCGCGCTCGTTAGTGTAACGTTAAGACGATCTATCCTCGTTTCCCAGATCAGCCCACACTACGGTGACTTACGCAACGAACCCGTGGTCACAACGCTTTGGGCACGAAAGTTTAGCAACGAGTAAAAGTTAGCGCCGCCGCACAAAGAGCGCAAAAAATCATCCGAGGAAAATAAAAATAACTCGCTGGAGAAAAAAAAAAGTAAAAATCCGTAACGTGTAATAAATATCAATCTCAGGTTGGGAAATATTATGAAGAATTGAGCAATCGGCGTATCATATTTAATTGCGAACACTTCGAATAAGTCTAGGACACGAGAGTCGCGAAAACAACAATTTTCCATTTGCAAAGTAGCCATTTTGCGAGATGCCAACTTTTTGCTCCGAAATCGTATAGTCGAGCGAATAATGTGTTACGGTGTACAATAATTTGCATCATATACTTTGTCTAACAAAAGGGAATAAAATTAATTGCAAAATGTAACGATCGTAAGCAATTACATTGCTTTCTCCGCGCAGTCTCCCGCGCAACGTGTCCTGCAATAATTATCGCAGTGGTGTATCAAAAGGAGAAACACAGATTGCAGCTCTCGCGTTATGCCGTAATTGCGAAACTTTGGTGTCCCGGCCGAATGGATGAAGCAAGGCAGAAATGTTCTTGGTTTACTGAGCAAAGGGTAAATTGATCTCATACCTACGCGATTCGAGGATGTCTCTGGCAAGGGACCGTAATAAAGTCTGACAACTTTTCGAGCTGATAAAAACAAAAATAAATTAAAAAATGAATAATAAACGAGACGGCTCTGCATATACATTTTGTTTAATTAAAAATGTAATAAAACTCTCTGTAAGTATATTTAATAAAAAAAAACTGGTAACTTTGATGTTGTTTCGTTTTAAAATAAAATATCTCTCGTTTTCCTTTAAGTATGAAATTGCAATTATTTTTGCTAGTACTTTTATTTCTTGGGACATCGTTGACTACGTATATGATTAGTGACAGAAATTGGCATGCCATCCTGGAAATTATGTAATTTTTTCTCGCTCTTTTTCTTCTCGTTAAAAAATATGTATATATTTATTCTTCTTTTGAACACGTTGAAAAAATATGGTATATACGCTTTTCCCATATTTCCGCGATATGGAGATATATAATATATATCGTCAAACGATCGGTCACACCAGATTTTCCCTCTGCATTGATAATGCCCATTTATCCGCTCGAGTTACGAAACGTTAAAGAGAGGAAAAAAAAGGAAAATGGAGAAATTAACCGAGGTCGAACGCGGAGCGTTTCGTTTTATAATATTGTCGCGATTAAACTATTTTCAACCACCGCTTTCACATTTTTCAGCAACCCTTGGGCGATTTTTAACAAATCATTCCGCCAACGAAATGTTTCTCGCGAAAACAATTGTTGTGTACCTCGGGAAAAAAATTAGAGAGAATTTTGTTATTTCTTAAAAGAAAAAAAAAACAAAATATATTAAACATTTATCTGTATGTAAAAAAGAAAATGTGTCAAGAAAAATGAAATTTTAACGAGATGAATGGATTTCTGTGTGTTTCTCGTTCACCGGTGCATTAGACCCGAGCCGGTGCCTATCATTGCACTTTCTATTCGGAGGTGACTCTCCTCGTCGCTTTACGTAACTGGCAATGAACCCTCTCGCTGCCGCGAGAAATTCTAAGTGCAATTTAACCGAGCCAGACGCCCGTCCTTCCCTCTCGTCCTCCTTATTCCGCTCCGTTCCTCTCTCACTTTACGCCCAACTTTGTAGCGTAATTATTGTCACACGGTCTCATAAAAATTCGACTTCGCGCAAAGTGCATTCCAAAAAACAATGAAAAAAAAATCTCTTGTGTCACACACGTTTTACGAAAAAAAAAAATAGAAATAAAAATAATAATCGTTATAAAAATACTCGAAAATGAAAATATAGTATATATACTCTACACATAAAAAAAAGTATATTGCTTAATTTGAAATAAAACATTTCTCGAAAATGGTGATTAATTTTATAGATAAAATGTGTATATAGAAGAGGGATGAGAAAAAAAATACCTATTGATAAAATGAGTTTTAAAAGATTTCAGTGTAATAAAATGGAGGATTTTTCGTGTTGGTTTTAGTGTCGGACGCGAGTGGACGTTACAGCTCGCAGTTCCATTTCGGGAATGGTTTTTGGCTCGGATCGAGCACTCTGTGTCTGGAGCTTAATGGAACGGAGAAAACAGGTGTCGGAGGAATCGGCGGTATCGCGGTCGTGGGTGAAAACGTCGACGATGTTCCGCCTTACACGGTCAAGTTCCACGTAGCGAGAATGTTCCTGAGCTTGCCGAGCGACATCGAGCTTTCGGTGAGTGACATCGCGCGGGACGAGAAGGCGCGCGCGTATACACGTGCGTTTCCGGAACCGCGAATTCAAGCGAAGAGAAAAATCTACGCGAGCGATCAAGATAAATGTCTTTGAGGAAAAGTGTATAAAAACGAGAAGCCTCTGGTAAAAAAAACGACGGCCGAGGAGAAACGTGCGAAGAATTTAAAAAATTGCGATTATTTTCAACTTGAGAACGAAACGGAAAATTCATCTTGTTACGAAGTTGTAAAAGTGTCAACGGAGACGCCAATTTTTCTTCTTTTTTGGGTCAGATTGCTAACGTATTCGCAATTTTATATGCATCGTGCATATTTCACAAATTCTGGAATCGTTTAATTTACGAGAACTCAAATAATGAATCTAAAATAAATATCGAAATTTTTACAGATTTTTTTAAATGAAAAAAAATTCGAATATAATATTATTAAAAAAAAATTGAAAAAATTGTTGCATTTCCTGTCTCGAGGTCCAAGATATGCAGGCAATGTGCAGTTTTTCATGTGGATGCAATAACGAAAAAGAAACGTAGAGAGAGAAAGAACGAGGGGGAGACCGAGTTACGTGGTGTGTTTTCATTGCGTGTGGTAATTATCACGTCTGACCGAGCGCAAAAGCGTATTTATTCAAGAATAATGAGAAGTTGGTAAATCCGCGCTCGTTCAATTTTTTTTCACCGGAACGAGGAGAGAAAGAGACCACGAAAAAAAAAACACATCTCCTCGACGCGAGGGATAAAAACGCGCTGGTCAAACACTCGCGAACAATGCGCTTTCGTAATGAGTAATAGAAGAATAATAAGCTTACGTAAAACACTATGAACACTTTGACGTAATTTGTCGCGCGTTTCGTTAATTTTTTTTTGTTCAAACGACACCACGTGTATAGTAGTTGCGAAATTTCAATTTTTATGAATCTTCTTCGACTATTTGCACTGCGGATTATTTTTCCAGTTTGCACTTTGTATTTTAAATTAATGCATCGTTTTTGTCGTTTGTTTTGAATGGATTTATTTTTTTTTGAAGACAAGACAAGTATTTCTCGGTCTCTGTTTGCCAAGTACTTGCGACCGGACGTCTCTGATGTCGATGCTCCGAGCGAGCGCCGACAGGGTTGAACGAGAAGGAAATTTCACGCATCGCGAGAGTGGACCGAAAATTCACATTGTCACCGTCAAGCCTGTGCCATCGAGCGACTATTCGGCTCTGAGCGATCCCAAGCTCTACATCCTTGGGTAAGTTTCAAGATAAAAGTCGCTGTACAAAGTATATACCATGCAATTCACTTTTAAAAATTTTTTCAGTGAATACATTTTCATCAATGAAATTTTCCAGCAATAAAGTTTTGGCTGATGGTGTTGAATTTTGAGACTAGAGTGTTTTGCCAAATAAAAAAATATTTTCGACGAGTTCGGATAAAAAAATTATTCAATTTGGAGATGAAAATAAAGATCGTGGCTTAGGGGTGTGTAACGAAGGTCTCGAGTGAGTGGAAATCGTTGAGCAGAGAGCTCCGTACGAGCAAGTAATCTTCACGAGTGTGCGACACCCCACTTTTATTAGGTGGTAAAAAAGATACTCATGGCCCTCGCAGGGTTGATAACCTCACCCTCATAAGAGTTATGTTTGCGCGGAAGTGAAAGAGTCACTGGATTTACTCTCCGGATTTTTCTCGGCGATTTTCCTTACCGAGGAAAACCATTCGATTTTTTTTTCTCGAGATAAAAGAGAATGCTCTCCCAAGATCATTTTTTTATTGGATGACAAAGGCAAAAAAAATTGCCTCATTTCCCAAATTAGTTTTTACAAAAGTAAAATTATATACGAATTTACAGGTAATTTATAAATGATTTCTTTTATTTATTTTCCTCAGATTTCTCAATGTATTTTTTCCATTGTGTTTGCATTGAAGATTTATTTTATGCGGTGTACCAAGTTGATGCCCAACAATGAATATTTTGCCAAAGAGTCTTGCTCACGAGCACATAAATTGTTTATTAAACGCTAGGCATGTATCGTCGCGTAACACTTTCAGCTAAAACTTTCCTTCCGATTGCACTTGTGCAACCAGGCTGCACGCTGCGACGCGTTACATCTTAATAAACGCGCCAAATACTCGATATCTTCGGTTGAAACGTAATTCCAACATTTGCATTAAATATCAATTAAAAAAATGATTTTCCCTTCATAAATAATTTCAAATCCAGATTTTTAATCTAATAAACATCAATAATATTGAAAAAAAATTATGGTCGTTTGCATCGTTCGGATATAGTGCACGGAGTATACGAAAAAAAAAAAGAAAATTTTCATAACGCGAGTTATTTTTCCGGCGATTAAGTTGCAATGATTCGAGAAAAGAGAGTTCTCACCGAAGTTGACGAGGATTATATTTTATTGCTAGCTTGAGACATTGAGCAAGTCGAGTCAGGTTCAATAGTCTGGCAGTTTTGCAAGATTCAATGGTACGACGAATAGGGAATTTTGATGAGAATATTAAAATACATAGTATATAATATCGTGCTCAGATATATATGCGAGAAGAAAATACACGAGAAAACGAAGGAGAGAAATAGATGGAGCGTGCATTTTTTGCGAATGTACTTGACTCTGCATAAGCATCATGCAGACATACAGTAACATCCAAAAATTATATAATTATTTTCTTCAAACTCATATAATAACAAAAGCAACAAATATAAAAAAATTAATCATCAATTTTTCATGAACTAATTATTATTGATGATCGTAATTCTTGATAAAAATCTTTGTCTCGAATGATACAATACAATAATTATTTTATTATGTTGTTTAAAACGATGATTTTTCGAACAGATTTTAGTATAGTCGATAAATAATGAACTTTTAGCCACAAAGTATCTGAAAGCTAAATATAAAAAATTTTAATTTATAAAGTTCAATTGAGTAAAAATCAATCGAATTATTTAAAGTGATAAAAATCTTCGTTTTGAACGATGCAAAACAATTATTATTATTACGTCGTTCAAAAAGATTTTTCGAAGAGATTTTAACAAAATCTGTAATAAATAATGAATTTTTTTGCCACAAAGTAACTAGAAACTGAATATTAAAAATTTTAATTCAGAAAGTACAAATGAGTAAAAATAAATTGAATTATTGAAAATGATTAAAAATTGATTATATTTTCAAACATACTTTTTGACAGTATTGTACATATAAGAGAGTCCATATCTGCGAAGTAAACGTTGCAAAATCTTGGTGCTATCGTTGCACAATGATCGACAAGTGTATATTATGGCCCGTTTCGAGAAAACGCGTTAGAGAAAGAGAGAGAGAGAGAGAGAGAAGGGATCGAACCAGTCTCGATATATAACGACGGAGAGACTCATTGATGCGGAAAATAGCAGGGTCCTGTCTGATGCAAAGCCCGAGAGCAAGAGTCTCTGGGTTCATTTTTTTTTTAATACACATAGAACGAAAATATGGAAGCGGAGACGACGACTGTGCGCGCACGCAACGGATATATATATCGAGGGGAAAAAGAATCATCATTAGTGACAATTTTTTTGAGGCCTGGAATTCCGGGTATCAATATTTTATCGACGAGAAAAAAGCTCAATGTCACACGAAATACGTGTGTGTGTGCGGTAGGAAAATAAAATTGGAAATACACGTCGCTCTGATTCGTGGATATTTCGATTGAGTCCTTGATTATTCGAATGAGCGGAATCTTTTTTTGTCGTTTAATCTCTTTTCACATTTCCATCAGTATAGAATATTTATTCTGTCCAATTCCTTTATTTCTCGAAAGGACAAAAAATATTTTCGCATTGCGCAGCACTCGGGGTGATCGACGAATATGGCGTGCTTTATCGAAAATTCGCAAAAACGCATTTCGGAATCGAAAATGGAAAATAATCTGTTCCGAGTTTGGTCAATCGGATATGCAAATTGTTGCGTTCACATCGGGAGTGCAAAAAATTTCGTTTATTCGAATTCGCCATATTGAAGCATCGAGTCACGCTAAAACAGAATCAAACAAAAATTGCGGTCGTGAATCGTTGGCGAAAATTTGCGTCGGTCGAATGCGAGGATAATTTGCAAAATGCGTTGAGCAACTCGTGTGAATAAAATTGAGGACACATGTCCGATTGAGTTCTCAAATTTCGAAACTTTTCAAGGCAAGGGGTGAAAAAAAAGAATCTGTGACACATCGTCCGAGTTTTCCATCAGGCGTTCGCGTAAAAAAAAATTGTTGGGAAAGAGCGCGCGCGTTCGTCGCACTATGAAAAAAAAAGTGGAATTATATGTATTTTCAATCATGCAAATCAAGCCGCGAGATATTGCCCTCAATTTTTTTTTATTCAGAATAAAAAAAAACGCAATTTTTTTCCCTCCTTATTTTTCCATTTGGCTTCTTAACAGAGGAGAAAAAAGGAGCATGCGACACACCTCGGCTGCAATTAATGCATCGCTGAGAAATTGCGGTGCGCCGAAGCAAACTCAGACAAATTCTGGATTCAAGGCGAGTTACTATCTATGATGCCCTGATTTTCGTTTACTCCCTATCGCACACGGAACACAAACGCGCTGACACTAATCTACCTCACAGCTCGCGCTCCCTCTCTGTGACTTTCAGTTCAAGAGCCTTTGCCTTGACTGTTATTGCGAAAACGGCTAAAGGGGATGTTGTCGTTTTCCTTTTTACGACATGCAACATTTCGGTGAAAGAGATATGCTGGCATATGCAGCACAGATGTCAAAATTCTAAAATACGTTGACATACAGCCATGTATTAAAATGGATATATAAAAACTCATGTGTGTTCCAAGGTACAACTGTAACGAGATTGATTTTCTTAAATATTTGCACAGATGTCTTCTTTAATATCACACGCAAACGTGTCTCAAATTTTATGAACCTTCATCATCTACAAAATGAAATATTTATTTATTTATTTATTATTACATTCGAGATATTTATTGCTGAAAATAACTGTAATTTTAACACGCGCTCTTATGGAGAGTGTACAGAAAAATGTGACATTTATTATACAAAATATATCTCGACTTCGACAGCGTAAAAGCTTCTAAAAATTTAGCACACACGTACGTGTATAACGTTAAAGAAATTTTTAACAAAATCTATCGACGCTTTTTTTATACACAGCCAAGCACTCTGAATAAAAAGGCGTCAAGATATACAGTTAATCGAGAGTCTCTGTAACATATATATATATATATATATATATATATATATATATATATATATATATATA
>JAPYYW010002919.1:0-17556 GCA_030522545.1 Cremastinae sp. A BG-2022a
TAAATATTGCCATTTTCAATCCTAAATATCTTGAAATCTAGATGGTGAACCTTCTTAAAATTTAGCATAGCTCTTTATTGTACTTCAAAGAAGCTTCCTCAAGTTTTTTAAAAAATCCTAAGATTATGATTTTTTTTTAATTTTCATACATACGTAGCAAGTACAGGTCACCTTGGATGACCTTGAATTTTGAGTGTGTTGTTCTTGAAACAACTTTTCTTAATTGACTTAAGCTCCAAAACCAAATGTTATGGAGATAAATTAAGATTAAAACTTTTTATTTGACTGTATTTATATAGAACTACCTTACATGAACGTTCTTCGTCATATGCTCGTGCATACTTATTTTTAGGTTTTATCTTTTTAAAAAAAAAATTTTTTTATGATGAGTTCCTAAGGGATAGAATTCAGAAGTTCAGTCAATTTACATTCATTTTTTTGAACTTGCAAATCACTTTGTACGTGATAAAAACTAACATAAGAAGAATCTTTTTTATCGAACTATCTCGAAATGCAAAATTAATTTTCTCAATATAATTGTGTCCTCGAAAATGTTTGTTGCAGAAACGATCGGAACCAGAAAAAATCGAACTGGAGGAAGGCTCGAGTCAACGTTAGTCCGAATAGTAGAAAAATAATAAACGTGAATAATGAGAGTACAAGGTTCTTTCAATTGACTTATTTTCCGGTAGCAATGAAAAATGTTCCTCCAGGAAACGAGCTCTGTCAAATTATCGATTAATTATGGCCTAGTTACCACAATTTGAAATTTGCATAGTTGGAGTACAATCGAGAACTTTTTCCCCACGAAATCAGTTCAAACTCAACTTAAAGCAATTTTTCTTTTAATTGAATTTTACATTTAAAAAAAAATTAGAAAATTTTTTTTCTTAATTTTTTTGTTCAATTTTCAACTTTATTTGATTGGACGTAAACATTGCAGACTTTGGAAAAATTATTTCTTTTGATAGAATTTCAATTTTATTTCGTCTTTCATACATCGATCTTACTTATCGCCGATGTCTTTCTTATTGCCGATGAGAGAGGCCATCGAATTACACACAATACACCATACAAATCCTCTAAAATAATATCATACAGATTCGAGCTAGATTAAAAATGAAGAAAAAAAATTAAACGACGGGCAGGCACCTTTAATAGGAATTCTACGTTTTTAGAATATTTTTAATATTCTTGAAAAAAATTTGGCAATATTTTTCAGTCGTTACCAAATTCTTGTCCTTATTGTATGTTTTTTTTCTCGTAGAAATGAGATTTTTTTTTCAAATAACATGCACTGTCGCGACGCTTTTTTTATTTTGTCCTCGTGATCATTTCCAACTATTTTCTTTGCATTTACAATGGACATTTTTGCATTTTTTGTTTTTTTTTCTCCTTTCTCCTGATTTGTATTATTACAGAGGAAAAACAATTTAGGAAAATTAATAAAATTTAATATTAAAGTTAAGATAAAAACATTTACGGGACGACTCTCAAGTTGATATCCTTTACTGCGAAATCGTGCTTGCAGTTTCCTTTGTTCCATTTTTTAACAATATTTACAAAGATTTCGTAGATTTTTCTTATTAACTATTATAGTGAAATCTAAATCTTTCCTTTTTACACAGCCTCGCAGGGATATACAGGGAGCAAATTATTTTTTAGCTGATCCAAAAGGGAAATACTTTTTTTCCTTTCATGTTTTTCGACTTGATTTTTACCGGCACTTATTTCGAAAAGATCCGAGCCTTTTAGCATTGTCTTTATACACAGTCAGAAATGAAGACGAACACTCTCGCTACTAAGGAAATGTTCTGTGTCTCATTTATTATAAAGTAATTTTGTAAATTCCGAAATGACAGATGCATCGTCTATTTATCACGCAACGGCAACTTTCTTCCACAGATACAAAAAATAATGAATCGTATGCAATTTTTTTATTGTTTTGCTGTTCAATCACATTTTTTTATCACTTCATGCTATTGAATGAAATTTTTTTTACGATAACCGAAAAGAAGGCATAAAATATTTCATCATTTTCATGAGAAAATTAAAAGAAAACGAGGATAAGATTTAGCTGTCTTTAAAATTTTCTGGAAGTGCTCGTAGGAATTGGAAAGTCTCGTCACCGAAAAATCGCGAAACGTTTCGCCGGACCTTAATTCTTAATTAATAAACTCTTAACTCTTTCGATATTTATACAAGCTTTACGCAAAGTTTCACGGGCGCATATTTTCGAGAGTATTAAGAAAAAAAAATATACATACACGCCCGTGTGAACCATATAAAAACATGAGAAAGCCTTTTTTACATTCTTAAATTGTACGTTTCTCTATCTTTCTCTCTCTTTTTTTTTGTACACAAAATATCTAAGTACCGAAAAGAATTTCAAACGCTTGTTTCACTGATTTGAGCCTCGTTTCGTTCTCTAAGCCCGAAATTTCGAGACTGAAAGGAGCGACTACGACGTCAGCGGAGAAATCCCGATCGTCCTCGGATCAGGCTGTCCTGGCTGACTCTGGGGTACTTGCTGTGGTCCGGCCTCCAAATTTTTCAACAACTGGTTGAGCCAGTGTTTAGTGGATTTGTCTTCTTGGAGGCACGTCGCGAACGTGTTATCTCTGAGCTGATCTGGTAGACACTGTCTCAGAGCTAAGAGAGCTCTGCAGAGAGAGAAAAGAAATCGAAAAAATTTAAGAAAAAAAAGCAACAATGTTAAAAATGCATCAAGGGTACATCTTACATATTAAAATCTAAAATCTAAATACGTACAATAAAATCGTAAAAATCATGCTCATTTAATTCAAATGAGCAAATAGTGAAAATAATATTAAATATTAAAACCATTAATGCTTTATTAATCTTTATTTTATGTTAAAAATTTAAAATGTGAAAAAATAATTCTGATATTCAATTTTGAATTAACGTTAAAATTCACAATTACTGCGAGAGCGCAAGGCGCCCGAGCCACTTTAACGTGCTAGCAAATCTAATACAGGGTATCGAAAAATGTAATTGAAATACTGCATTACAACTTCATTGTTCATAATTTTTTCAATTTGTAATGGATTCGCTAACTTTCATGGAAAAAACATGAATTTTATTGGAAACAAGTCAATTCCCATAAAAAATATTTCAATGTCATTAAATTCAGGTAATACAATATACTTGAAGTAATTCAAATTTCTATTGAAATTAATTGACATTTAATCATGATAGGGTAGATTTATTATCATTGGTAAGATAGGATTTCTATCAACTTAACTAGACTTTTATCATTAATTAAAATAGTAATGCGATATGTAAATATAATATGTAACGAACAACAGAATATTTATCGCTGTTCTTTACTTTGGAATATTTACTATTTACATGGCTAATTTACAGATATTTATTAATAATGTAATGATCAATGAAATTTTTTTTCACAATTATTTTTGCAATCCTCGTCTAGTGTCATAAGTATTTTGTGGATTGAAAAGAAAAAAAATAAGCAGAAATGTTACTCACCGAGGATTGTCAGACAGCCTCAAATAGCAGCGAACAACGTGTTTGAGCAAACGGGCGGAAGGGTCTTTGGCGAGAGAAAGGACCATTTTCCCAAGTATCATAGCGACATGACTGAACCTGTCGTAGGTTTGACATATGTAAGACAAGCCACTGTCGTCGAGAAGAATTTTTTGGAGTATGAATGTTGCCACTGTCTTGCTGAGCTCCGAGCCACTCTCCATGATTCTCAGACACAGAGGAATTATTTCCGTTGTGAGTAAGAAAGTAATCACTTCCTGCTCATCCGTTTTTACCAAGGCTCCGATTACTCCGAGACTAGTCAGACGGAGATACTCGAAAGGTCGCGTTTTGCTCACCGTGTGGAGAAACGGATACAAGAACAGAGGTACGTGAGCCTGAAACAAAAATAATTAAGGAACAAATCAATTGAAGTCGACGAGAGTATTGTTCATTTGAAATAACAACTTTTTCATATAACCTATATCGAAAATGCAATTTTCAACGCCTGCTGAGCCAACTTAAACTAGTCAATTTCAGATAATGCGACTTTTGCCGGACAGAACCCGATCGTTTTCTTCCCTAGAGCAGAAAACGATAATGATCGCAGCCCTGTTTTCAGCCCTCTCAGAGTATCTTTGGTTTATTACAAATCTTTATTTATCGCTATTAGTCTGGAATTGACTAGTTTGGGTTGATTCAACAGGCATTGAAACTAGCGTTTTTAATATTGATTATATGAAAAATATAGTATGTGACTCAGGACGAAACATGATTTCAGACAAGGGTGGATTTGCCTGCTCGAACAAAGTGAGAGCTGGCACCACCCGAAGTCTATCTACAATATACTATTTCTAACTTTTAAGGAGATACTTGCGCTAAGAGCCGTATCAAGTTTTTTTTACACGTGTAAACTGAAGGCAAAGGTCCGAATTCTTATTTATATAAGATATTATCTTAAAAAACCATGTGAACGTTCTTCAGCATTACATTAAAATGCTGGATACATTTGAAATGGTTTCACCGTTTAGTCATCGAGATATATTCAATGTTTAAAAATAACAAATTCAACGCGAGCTCTTATAGCAAGTTCCAAAAAAGTGTGTTTTTCAATATTTAATATCTCGATCTTGACATGATAAAACTTCTTCAAATTTTACACATACTTGCGTATCGTGCTAAGGAACGTTTATGAAAATTAAAAAAAAAATTATCTTTAAAACCAGTAGGTCCCTAACCTCCAAATGAATGTGTGCATTGAAAAAAGCACTTGTTACAAAATGTAACGAATAAACTATTTTTTTAAGAGTATTGTACTCAAATTCGTAGAATATAACGATAATAGTTAGTCAAGATCTATGGTCATTTTTATTAAAAAATAAAATAAAATAAAATAAAAAATTTCGAGTCCGAACCTGCAAAAATGCCGATCGCGTTTCCGGATGGCTGGCGACGCATTGCAAAAGTGCAAGAGCGTTGCAGACTCTGTTGCTCTGATGTGCAGTGAGAGTCGCAGGATTTATCGCCGGATAAATATTAATTATTTCTTGTAGGAGGGAAGCGGCGGTGCCGAAAGAGTGCCAAAGCATCGGCGCAAGATCCGGCACGACTTCGCGCTTTTTGCTGAGTTCCAGCAGGGCATTTTCCCGAGTTTCCGGATTCGAGAGTTCGATTATCCACGTATAAACTTTTTCGCGGTCTACGCTCGCCTGGAGTGCCGCGGGACTCTGCTGGGAACTCATTCTCGTCCTCTTCGCAGCTTTCTTTCCTTCTTCTCGCGTCAAAAAAATATCCCTTTCTAGGTTACGAAACTTCTCGATCTTCCGAAATAACTACGCGCAACCGGATCCTCTCTCGCGATCGTCTCTTATTTAATCGCTCATCGAAAAATATTGCTTAAAATTGTTTAACTCGCGTAATAAATTTTTACTAACTCATCAGAAGCTCGTTAAACACTTTCGCAGAGTAAATATATCACTCGACTACGCAATCCGGCATTCAGAAAAAAACTAAAGCCTAAAGTGCCTAAAGTCGAGATTGGTCGTTCCATTAGATCCGGGGCGTGAACGGTCGCAATGGCAAGTGGAACGCTAATTACACGATCACGGGGGCGTTCGACTTGCGTCCGCGAAACTCACGGTCGTGGACGAGTACGTAAGTTTTTTTGACGCTTTTCATTGGACGTGCACCCGTTCCGTTACCAGCGCCACGACTGTCACGAACTTCGCGGACGCAAGTCGAACGCGCTCGATGGCTCAATGCGGGCGTGAGTAATGACGTCATCGAAGACGTTTAGCACATCGTGGTCGTCAGAAGGGCCCAGTTTTTTGAAGAATAAGCCTTATCCTTCAAAAATCCTTCAAAAAACTGGGCCTAACTCGCGAGGTTTAAGTTAAGTTCCCCCATTTCGAGTACTTCCACCTATCGGTCTTGCCCTAACCGCGTGATGTGTGCGCGATTGGCGGAATCTATGTTCTGGGATCTAGGTAGGTGAAACAATTTTACGGGCGCTACAAGCATTCCGGTCGCAGGTGGAACATACCTCATAGATTGCGGTCCAAAATACGCTTTTTAGCTCGTTCATTTGCACCCATGGCCATAAAAGCTTTTCACTGCGAATGACTTTGAGCATATTTTGGACCGCGGCCGTTAAGTTGGCTTTAGTAGCTCTATAAACTTGGTTAACTTCTTTAAAAAATTTTAAATTATCATAATCCTGTACGATAATAAATCGTTAGTAAGTGATTGTAAGACTATTTTTATCGATTGTACGAAAATGTTAATTTAGATATACGGAAAACAAAATCCATGTGAAAGTTGACCGCAACTTTTTTATTTTTCGTGATATCGCTATTATTACAATACCAATCAATTATAAGTCACTTGAAAATGAGAGTACAATATATTGGAATGTTTATAAGATTGTAACTTTTAAATAAAATCAATAAAATTTTCCAAGAATTGAAAGCGACCGCGACAGAATAAGTAATTCCTTAGAAGACCACCGTGGCGCTCATGCTTCAGTAATTTATTTCGCGGTAAAAATGAATCAATGCATTTACATTTGTAATCTATAAGGGATTGAATGTTTACCTTCTTAAAACTCTATTCCATTATCGCTGATGCTCTTAATTTATTTCAATATCGCGGTAATAATGAATCAATACATTTACGTTATAATCTATGTATACTAGGGTGATTAAAAAAAAGTTTTTTTTTTCTTTTTTCGCGGAAACAGGTTTGCAAGTTTTATTTATACATAAAAAGTAGCCTGTACAACTCTGAGCTCGTTACAAAAATATTAACAGGGGGCACACCATACTTTTCGATTTTCCATAAGATTAACATGGGAACAGTTACGTTTTCTCCTTCAGAATTTTGTAACGCTCTACCAAAAAGTTTTCTTGTAAATTTTTTGTTAATCTCACCATTTCAAAGATATTTGAGTTCAAAGTAGAAAAATCGAATAAATCATTATTTTTGAATCATAAATCCCTAAGTAGTAAGCAGAATAAAATGGGCAATAAATTTTTTTGTAGGAAATTGACTGATCTTCAAAAATGGTCTCTTGAGTTTAATCGATCAGATGAAGCGTTATATAAGAAGATATATTCGTATCTAAAGTTCAATGTTAACCGGTTTTCATTCATTTTCCTCAAATTTTAGTATTCAACTTTAGATACGAATGATCGTTAAATTTATTTTTTAAGATATTTTTCTTTTTAATAATTTTTTTTTACAAAATTTATTCAAAAACATGTTCGATAACAATAATCCGCAAAAAAACAGTATAATGTCGTATATTCTATTTTTCATTACAGTTTAAAAAATTGAGGTCCAAAAAGACCCCACGCGCTCTTGTGCCACTGAGAAAAAAATTTGATTGAATCAACTAAACGGGCGGTCACGAAGGGCGAAAGAAATATTTAGTTAAATTAACATGATATTTATTTAATTCAACAAAAAATTTTTTTCTGCGCCTTTTGTTTTAGACACGGAAATAAATGTTTAGTTGAATCAAAAAAAAATATCATGTTAAATTAACTAAATATTTCTTTCGCCCTTCGTGACCGCCCATTTAGTTGATTAAACCAAACTTTTTTCTCAGTGTGTGTCAAATTTTTTGACACGCCCGTCCAACGATTAAAGTTTTCAACAAATTAGTATTCTCTGTATAGGGAGGCATGGTTACTCTGAGGTGACAGCTTCCAAACTCAGCGCGAATTCAAAAACCGTCGCGTAAAATACATCGAGCTCAAGTCTCTGCAATTCTCGAGACATGAAATAGAAAAAATATCAGATTAAAACTGACAGCTTTGTGCGTTAAAAATAATCCATCACTCGAGCGTGCAGATTATAAATCGACCAAAACGAATGTCTCGAGACGAAAAAAAAAAAATAGATAAACGGACAAACTTTAGGAAAATTCGCCAACGTTTCAGAATTGATACAAAATAAAGCAAGACGGAATATATTTAGCGAGAACACCAACGAGGTCAATATCGCATTCTCCCTGGCGATTGCAAAGTGGCAGCAGGGTCATTGAAAAACTCCCATCGCTGTTTTATCGCGCTTCTCGCGATCATATTTGAATTGTTTCTCTCGTCTCACTTTTTTGTTGTTGTTAATACGAATACTAAAATAGTATTCGATATAATGAATTTATTCGCTGCAATGAATATATAGATAGACAGATTTTTTATTATTATTATACCAGGGCATAGTTACCATCGCGCATAATGCATTTACAATAAAAATACCATTAAAAAAATATAAACAATCACAGTAAAAGCAAACAGTAGGAGATAATAGCAGGGGTGTGCGAATAGCGTTCGAATCGGATAGTATACTATTCGATTATTCGAAAAATTCGAATTATTCGTAAACTTTTCAAGTAATTCGTGAATTTTCGAATAATTAGAAACTTTAAAATAATTCGTTGATTTTTCTAATAATTCGAAACTTTCGAATAATTCGTTAATATTTTGAAAAGCGAATAAATAGGAACTTTTGAGTAATTTGTGAATTCTTTTGCATAATTCAATGATTTTGAACTCTTGAACTATAATTAATATTTGTTATACACAAAAGTTTATTTTATAAAAACAAAGATAATCATAATTAGCAAGTTAAAATAAAATATATTAAATACCTAAAATATTGATTCTATCAAGTTTTAAGATTTCGCAAGAAATGATACTTTATTTGAATCATGACATTATTATAAATTCTCAAAAAAATCCACTTATATGATGAAAATAAAAAGTAAGAAGAAAAAAATAAGTTTCCGCGATTGTCAACAATGGCAAGAAGATTTTTGACAATACCCTGCACTTCTGCTTCTCAACAGCTGGAGATACTGTCACTGACAAATGCACTTCACGATCACCTCAATCGCTCTCTTATTTATTACTTTTAAACAGAAATTTGGAATAAAATTAATTTTCTTTAAATTCGTACTTTAAATAATACCTCTGTTGTTTTCGAAAATTAACGAATAATTCGAAGTTTTCTAAATTCGAATATTAGAATAATTTAATTCGAATTTTGAATCGAATAATAATATTTGAAATAATTTCAAAATACACCCCTAGATAATATCAAATAAATAAATAGATATCAGATAAAGATTAATTCAATAACAAATAACAAAGGAAAATTAAAGTGATCAGTATAAAGAGAATACAATATAACAAAAAAAGAAAAAAAAATTTAATGCTCAGTGACAGTTCAGATAATCATGAGTATTACAGCTTCGGATCATAGTTACATGATTTGAAATAAACAACGACTTTGAGATCAAAGCACAAATCGTTCGAGAGTTAAGGGGGTCGTTGGCCAATGATCGACGCACGTGGAAATTCATGCAATCTCAATCGCGTCTTGGCAACTTTTCACGACGGATGTATATATGGGACTGGCAATGAAAAAAAAAAGAATTCTTTGATGCCACTGACCTTTCGGTTTCGAGTCTCAATCCGATCCAGAACTTTGACCTTCGTTTAACATACATATTGTCTCACATTAATAAGAGGACTCTTCATCAACTTCTTTCCCGATCCTCCGCAAACGTTTAACTATATGGAGGTTCGTTTAACAATAAAAACAAAAAAGAGAAACCTCTTTCAATCCTTTTTTCTTCATTCAACTTTGAGTACAGTCGAGTGCCCCTTATAAGCCTGATTTTCGGAACATAAAAGAGAAATTTTTGCTGAGAATTTTAGCGTCCCCACTACCTCATATATCGTTTTGTCGCCGACTACTCCTCGTAAGCCAATTTATTTTTTTCATCATTGTCACGTTATATTTAAGTTTAGTTTTCACACGTTCTGTTTTAGTTTTTTATTCGTTTTGAGTGCTCTTATAAACATAAAAAATCTACACATTGTATCGTTAACGGGTAAGTTTATTTAATAAATAATTCAACTATTAAATAAAATTTGTTTACGATTGTTTGTAGTTTTCATATCAATTTTCTGGCGTATTTACATCTGTTTAAATTGACCTTTTTCACTAAATTTTTCAATGATAACAGAGGCTCTGTCATTCATGATTATGATTATTACCAATAACTTTAATAACAATATTTTATTTGATATTAATTTAATTATTTGCCACAATAAATAAACCGTATATATTCCATATTATTTTGCATTCTTTTTCCTATTTTTAATTAATAAGAATAGTCATATAGTAAATTTTATCTTTATGCACACCTTTTTAGATTACTTACAATTTTCTTGCATGTCTTTTCGACATGTAAAATTTGATTTCATAAATAACAATAAAATTTCTATAGGTACAAAATTCATGATTTTGACAAATGTAGCGTAGACTTATATACGGGGTCGTCTGGCATAAAACGCGAAAGAGTAACTGAGAGAGCTAGGAAAAAAGGCTTATTAGGGGCAAGCTTTGACGGGTATTCGACTATAGATCCTTTTTTTTATTTTGTCGAAAGATATTGAAAAAGCTGGTATTCACCCAAAAGTTCGTTTACCTCTTGACAGGCTTAAGAAAATTTCATTAACGTCATTACGATACCATTCTCCAGATTGGAAAAAGGGGCAAGTGTCCGTATATTTAACGGGTTACCCACTCACCAAGCGATCCTTTCTTCGATGTCAAATATCTCAGGTACGACAATCGCCAGCGTATCAATGAATTAGCATAAAAAAAGATGGCTCGTGGAAAAAACTCGTTTGAAAAAAAATTAATTTTCATTTTCAATTAAATAAGTGTTAGTCTTTGTTTTATATATCTTAATTTTATAAAGGTAAATTTTCTTAAAAACTGATGGCCAACATTTTAATACCCATATATTAATCGATAGACATTTTTATGCAATTCATATTAAGGTGATTATGCCGGTGTGATAGTTAAATCGAAAAGTTTTTTCTCAATTTCTCTTACATGCAAAGTGGTTTGCGAGAACATTTTTTGTAATTTGGTTAAAGAATAACATACTCGAAATACAAAGTTATCCAAGGTGAAGTTTAATGGTTACATAATTTTTAAAATTGGAAAAAAACTTGCATAAAAAAAAAAGAAAAAAACTTACTTTGCATAAATAATTAAACTCCACTTTCATAAGAATAGTTATTAATTTTTCTCAATCATATTATTATTATATTTAATTACATTTTTTTCTTCGTTAGGAAAAAAATGATTATCCCCATATTGCAAGTGGAATTGGCGACCTCAAAAGGAGCAATATTTTATTTTGTCACGTGCATTTCGTAGTCTTCTCAACGTGAATGTTTATCACAACGACCCTAATGATCGCTGACTTATTAAACTTTCGGTTTACCATCAACGCGAAATCGTACATAAATCCGTCTCGGATCACGTTGCATGCTGAAATATATATTAGCATCGTAAGCAGAGTAAGCCTTGACTCGTCAAAGTTTTATAAACAAAGATAATCCGCTTTTCTCTTAAACTTATTGTCGATGAATTTATTTTTAAAAATGTCGAAAGTAGCACGTGTTTGGAGCATAAGATACATGAAAAAAGCATAAATGTTGTACGTCATATTAAGCTCAATAATATTGTGCTTTTTTCCTGTTTTATTTTTATTTATTTTTTTCAAAAACGAAAATACGTCGCCTCGAAAGATTCTATCAGATGATTCTGTGGTATCAGCACAATTTGAGACGAGTTTAGAAAAGCCAAAAGAAATCGGATGGTAAAAATGATCGGTTTGTTATGAAAACTTTCATCGAGGCAGCGCAGGAAGAGGGAAAAATTAAATAAAAAATGAGGCTGCTCGCAACGCGGTCAGGTCGTGCCTTGAACTTGTCATACACATCTTTCGCAGACATCATTATGCACGTGCATACTTTTTATCTTCATTTTATCCATTTCCACTTTCATCGGGTTTTCTTGCCTAGATTTTTTCCAGTTCTTTTGTCAGTCGAGCTTTACACACTACTGTCACGTGCGTCAGACATGATGAGCTTGTCATCGGCACACATATTGACTTGCCATTTTTTTTTCGTATTTCCTAAACTTTGAATAACTAAGTTGTTCGTATAACTACGCGAATAACGGTATATCAAAAAAGCCAGTTGTCAAACGTAAAGATAAAAAAATTGGCGAAAGTCATAAATTTTGGAAAAATTATGACCATCATAATAAATATGCACGAAATTTAAGGATGTATGAGCGATATTATTGAAAATTTGAGAATTTTTTAATTTTTGGGATTTTATTCTTGAGCATATATGAAACAATATTGTACCAAATTTAAAATCGTTTTATCAAATGGTTTAAGAGTTATAAAACTCTAAAGTTTTTGAGATTTACAGTAGTTTTATTTTTTTTTTTTGGATTTTTGTTCAAAATTTGCAAAAACTGATATAATGTGCAATTGTATATTAAATTTAAAGGGATTTTACTACATAGAACTCGAAATATTTATTGTCAAAAATCAGTATTTTCTGTGCTCTCCCATATGAGCACGTGTTAAATATTGCAATCTTCAACTCTACAAATTTCTTGACTTCTGAGTAATGGGACATCTTTATATTTTACGCAGATACTTTTTAAAGAATATTAAAGATGTTTCCTTTAGTTTAAAAATAATTCTAAGATTTTGATTTTTCTATTTTTCATACATACATATACGTATCAAGTGCAGGTCACGTTGGATGACCTTTAATTTATAGTATCGTTAAATATCTCAATTTCTGTATTACGGTGAATTCTTCTAAAATATGGTACACATGTACACATGACGTTAAAGAAAGTTTATACAAAATTTTAACAAAATCTATCGATGCTTATTTTACAGACCAACCACCTTAATATTGCTTAAAAAATATTAGATTTTTGTGAATTTTTTTGCTATATTCATAAAATGTTCATTTCATGTAAACAAAATTTCAAAACATCTTACTAAAATTTTTTATTTTAATTATTTAAACAATAAAAAGTGTTTAAATTATTGTTAAAATATGCTTAAGTTGCTAATAGATAGTCAAAAAAGACTCAAAAAATTGGCAACTTTTTAGAAAAAACCAGAGTCTGGATTTGACTAATTTCACGAAAAGAATGTACTTTTTGCTGAAATTTTCTGTCCCATACATCCTTAAAATCATAAACTTTGAAAATTTTTTTTATATTCTTCTCTATTGAATTATTTGCTTTTCTATGAAAAACCTCTTTAATTTTAGCACATGGATATCGAATTATGCGAAAGATTAAAAGCCAAGAATTCAACTCGTGTGATCGACTTAATTACTTGTTCGGCCCGATGCAAAAAATCTTTTTCATAATCGCCAGACAAATTATGATAATTGTAAGAGCAGATAAAAAATTGACATTGATAATTAGATGAGTTGATGAATGATTGGTAATTAAATTGAGATGAACCATCGGGACATGTAGCAACATTGATTTTTTTTCTCTAAAGAAATTTATGCCTTTCATTTCGATTAATTATTCATTTTTTGAAGGTCAACATATTGATCTTTCGAATTAGCTGATGCAATTGCAAAAATTGAAAATTTTACTTAGATCTGTTATGGTTGAACCGCGGTTAATATACACAATTCTTACCATATTTTTATTTATATCCCTGATTTTATTGTTCGAAATCTCTGCTCGATAAATTAATATCAGAAAATTCCGCTGAGGTACAATCAAATCAAAAGTTTTTATCTCAATTTATCTCCACATCATGTGGTTTTTGAACATGAGTTTATTAAGAAAATTTATTGCCAATTGTTTCGAGAACAACATACTCAAAATTCGAGGTCCGCCAAAGTGACTTGTACTCGTTACGAATGTATGAAAATTAAAAAAATCAAAATCGATAAATTTTTTCCATTGCTATTAGTTATCTATTCTGTCGTTTTATTAAAAAAAAATAAATTTCTTTTTATGAGATTACCTTTCAATAGAGAAGAATCTTAACGATGAAGGCCATTAAAAGGTTGGGATTGAATCCTTGTCAGAATTTCATTGAAAAATATCAATAATACACGCATTGAATGAAATGAATGGGCTAATTCTATAACGTTTAGCGAACCGGTATGAATAGAAAAAAATTTATCAGCGATATCGAGGAGGAAATATAGTTCCTGAGTTTTCCTTGGACCGATGCAAGTGTCACGCAATGTTAGAATTGCTTTTTTGCTCCATCATTGCATATTTATGACTTTTCTCGCGGAGACGTGTTATCATCGATTTATTGGCTATCAGGAAGAATTTAAAATAAATTCGTCCTTAAGGAAGGACCTTTCTAACAAGGATCTCGAAAAGTTATCCACCTTCGACTCTTCACCGACATACTTTACAAATTCAAAAAAAAAAATGTAAACTCTGTCTGTTATTTTCTCATTATTTTTTTCATTTTTATAATTGCATCATTACACAATCATTTTTTAATTATTTTTTTAACTCATCAGTTAAAGATGAGAATTCTATAAAGAATTAAACGATTCGCATTTGTAAATTTGAAATAAAAAAGTGAATAAAGTCACTCACGATCCAATTTGGTTAATTCTGAGTAAATTGATTTTTTTTTGTAAATCTGAATCGACCATTGATCAATAGAATGCATATGTGTCATACGCAAAGAGCGGTTTTCATAAATTTGTTATCTCACCCCGATTAAACGATCTAGTACATAATAAAATGCTTGCCAAATGAACTACTCCAAGTTCAATGCAAATATCCTCCGATGTCAGCACGACAATTTTTTTCCCATAAATTTCTGTGTGTTATATCACTCATTTTGCATTCTGTAAAGTTCATATTTTATTAGGCTCGCTCAATAAAATTATAATTTTCCAGTTTCCATCCGCATGTCACGTTTTTTCCGTTTGCGCCCATATCATTAACTCTTTTTTCTGACCCTTCGATCGGTCGTAATTTATTCTTTCTTTCATTCCTCGGCGAGCACATGTCTTCCTCACAATCCATTCGTTCCTTTCTCACATGTAATGATTGCTCTTCTTTTTTTTCTCCAAAAGAGAAAAAAATCTCCACATCCTCGCTCGATCTGTTTTACCACGAAACTTGCGTCACGCAAACGCGCAGTTCGGCTAAGAGGAAAATTGTCTAATATGCAGAATGTTTCAATGCTCTCTCTTTCTTTCTTTACCTGATCTAACACCACGTGTACAACAGCTATACATATCGAGATTTCAAGGTGCTTGGTTTATAAAATGAGCGTCGTTAGATTTTGATAAAAATTTGCATAAACTTTTTAAAATTTTTTATGCAGGCGTGTGCGAAATTTTGGAAGGCTTCACCGTGCGGAAGTAAAAATATTTTATGATCAATATTATTCTTTTTTTTGTATTTTTTCCATAAGAGCGTGTATTAAAATAACAGTGGTTTTTCAGCAAAAGTTTATTAAGAAAAATTGTTGCAAATTGTTTCAAGAACAATATAATCAAAATTCAAGATCATCCAAGGTGACTTGTACTTGCTATATACATATGTATGAAAATTATAAAAATCAATATTTTGGGATTTTATTTTTAAAAACTAAAGGAAACTTCTTTAATTTACTTCAAAGAGCTGTGTAAAATTTCAAGAAGCTCAACTATCCAGAAATCAAGACATTTATAGTTGAAGACCGCAGTATTTACCACATGCTCATATGAGAGAGTGCAAAAAATAGTGATTTTTGACAATAAATATCTCGAGTTCTAAGTAGTGAAACCTCTCTAAACTTAATATATAATTGCATATTACATCAAAGAAGGTTTTTGCAAATTTTCAACAAAATCCTAAGAAAACGATTTTTTGATAGAACTACCAGAAATATCAGAAATTTATCAAATTCTCATATTTAAAAAAAAATCGCTAATACATCCTTAATACGAGAACTGTTTTATAATGAGTATATTATTATAGTCTTCAAGTTAGATAAATAATCTGCATTTACGATCATATATGACTAACGATGAATTATATACTTACAAAGTCCAAAGTCAATGGATGTGGTGATCGGTATAAATTTTTGCGTACCGTTGGAAAAAAAAACTCCGTGAAAACCTGAAAACAATGACATAGTTGTTTACCGATTGATATCTTCGTCGGTTTCATCCGATACATAAAAATGACGTCATTGACATGCGCTCACATTTTATCGTTCTGAGAAGATACTCTTTTTTTCGAAAAACCTGCTTCCCAGAAAGCTTTTACATCGATATCAATTGTCAATTAGCTGTTTCCGGTACATAAGAAAATCACGAGACTAATGGTAAAAACATTTGTTTTTTTTTCGAGTTCGATACCGATCAAAGGATTAATTAGGAGTTTGCACTCGATTTTTTATGGCTTGGTCAAAATGAGAAAATAACGAATGTCCACGTGAAATGTTTACACACTCGTAAAGTATTTTTGGTATATTAAAAATATTAAATGATGAAAAACAAATAATATAATGTTTAAAAAAGTGTCTGAAAGATATGTATGAGCGATATTTTTAAAAATAATATGAGAATTTAATAATTTTTAGATACTTTGTTCTTAAGCATATGAAAAAATATTGTGCTAAATTTAAAATCGTTTTACTGAATATTTTAAGGTAGTTCTATCAATACAGTCAAATCAAAAGTTTTTATCTCAATTTATCTCCATACCATGTGGTTATTAAGTTTAACGTTACGTTCCCGTGAACTTCAAAAATTTTTTCGAATTTTGAAATTTATTCGAATCTGGAGAATACGTAACACGGTGTTGACCTCTTTTTCGGATCAAGACAATTAAATCCTTTACCCAGGGACGAAGATCACGTCTTTTGATACGGTAAGAATGGGATGGTGAATGGGATGCGAGGAGAGGAAAAAAATGTTGATCTTTAGTTTAAAATGTTAATTACTCATACTGTATATACGTCAGTTTAATTATTTCAACGAAGCTCGTTATAATAATTACGCAAACAGTTCAAAGACACAAAGAATATACGCAGATGGTGGTTTATAAGTTCTGATACACTCTTAATATGAGTAATATTGACCAAATACAAAGTTCGCACACAATATTATTCATTTAAGTTTAATTAGCAAAGAAGATCTTACCGATTGCTTGACAGAAGATAAGACCATTCGCAAATATTTAAAATTGTACGCGACGGCGAAGGGATAGATCGAGTGTCTTATCGTAAGAATCTGGGGTACAGAATTATTAAGAAGGTATTATCGTATCATATAGTATCGCGCATTCGTCTTATGTGTAAAGTAAAGGCAAAAATCATCCAGTGAAATTATTTCCAAGTTAATCTGACGAAAATTAATATTTAAGTTCTTTAATGTCATATTAAAATGTGTTTAAAATTTTAGGAAGCTTTACCGTGCAGATGTTGAGTTATTCATTGTGTAAGATCGCAATTTTTAACACAGGGTCTTATGAGAAGTCACAAAAAAATGCGATTTTCAAAGATAAATATCTCGATTTGCAGACGGTGGAAGTTATTGAAATTTCGACATAAGTTACACTGAGAAAAAAAATTTGTTGCACCAACTAAATCCGTTTGGTTGCGAGAAATTTAGTTCGATGAAATAATATTTTGGTTACCCAGACATTACC
>JAPYYW010002920.1:0-27374 GCA_030522545.1 Cremastinae sp. A BG-2022a
TATGTTGTTCTTGAAACAATTAGCAACAACTTTTCTTAATAAACTTAAGCTCTAAAACCACATGGTATGGAGATAAATTGAAATAAAAACTTTTGATTTTACTGTATCTATAGAACCATCTTAACGCCATACAAAGCTAAGTGCTAAATTCCACTTCAATTTAGAAGCTCATTACTGAGATATTTATTATACAAAATAGCAACTTCTGACACGTGCTCTTATGGGAAGGTAAGAAAATAGCCATTTTGAACACAATTAATTAGGGATGTGCGAATACCGTTCGAATCAAATCGAATATTAATATTCGATTCAAAATTCGAAAATTTCGAGTAATTCGAGTTTTCGAATAATTCGAATAATTCACGAATTATCGAATTATCACTAGATTTACGATTATTTGTAATTCAAAGTTCAGTACATCATGCATCAAAATATTACATTTTCGAATAATATACTTTTTTATTTAAAAAATTAAAAATAAATTACCGATTCAGTATCGTATTTATTATTTTTTAACAAAAATTTGTTGCGTATTTTTGATAATACTTTATTTGCTATACAATATTATTTGTTTTGTTTAATACTCGAAATTTTTCGAATTATTCGAAATTTTTCGAAATTCGAATTATTCGATTCGAGTTTCGAATTGGAAACGATTCGGAACGAATAATTTGAAAATTCGCACACCCCTACAATTAATATCTTAATGAGAAGCTTCCTAATCGTCGAGAAATTTTTACACAGCCTTGCAGAGAAGTTCCTCAATATTATGTATAAAATTTTGAAAAAATTGTCCATCATATTCGACTTCGAACACAATATCCTTAATAGGAAAAAAGACAGACAGTGTTGATGCGAGGAATGCGAGGTGTTAACGCGTTAAAAAAAAGCACATCGTTTGGCAAGTGATTCGACTCGGTGGCGTGACGACTCCTCGTCATCGTCATCCTCGTTGCAGTTAACGCCCATCCGCGAAAATAGCAGCGAGTACTATTTTCTGCTTTCCCGAGGCCGAGACCGATCTCGGTGGTCCAAGTGCCACTGACCGTCTCGAGCTCGATTTTTCGATTGACAAACGTCAAATCTCAAAGCCACGTGTGAGATCACCAAGTAACGCGCAATGGATAAGTTATCGACGTTTCTATTCAAATAAAATGAGTTATAAAAACGAGAATAAATCAATTAAGCGCCAGATAAATGTTTTTCACCCCAATTTCTTATCGGCGATATCAAAGGTCAGTATTACACTCGACAAAAGAATGTCTGTCAACGAAATGTTTTTCCACGTCGATTTGTATTTTTTCTCGTGAATGAAACACCCGTGTCCATATAATATATTAATGGAATTTCCGTCTTCATCTGTAATCACTCCAGACTTTGATCTCGGTTGCATCACACTGCTTTCAATACCAAGATATCGCAGCGAGACCCTTGCAGATGTTCAACGAACGTAAAAGAGAAAAAAAAACAGCAAACATTCAATCGAAACCAGGTAATGAGCGAGAGAGAGAGACAAAAAACAAAATGGAAATAAAAACAGCAGAAAGATAATAATAATAAAAATAAAATAAAAAAACGTGAGTTTCCTTACCTCCGGGCAATTGCGTGTACAATTTGAAGATGCTTGTTTTTCTCTTCATGTCCTGGATGTCCTCCTCGAACCTCAGAGCAGGCGAGGACGGCCCGACGCTTTCGTCGAACTCGTCTTCGACGCTTCCCTCCATTTTTGTGCTCATATCAGTGATTCACCGAGCCTGATGAATATATTATATTTATGTATGTATGTGAATACGCATCAGAAAAAAGAGTGAAAAAAGAGCATGAGAGATGAGGAAAACCGGACGGTTATTGCTGAGGCTCATTGAAAAACGAATAAAAGATGTTGCGAAGCGACGTTTCAGTGTCAACCGGTCTGTGTTTACACATATGCGATAAGCAATCTTCATACTGACGAAATTTACGGAACAGCTGCCTAAATTTTTTTTTTTTTTTTTTTCGTACGCGGCCGTGAGACGTGTTTGCAGAGTTGAGCGAAAAAAAGCGCGAAACCGTTATTGAGAGAGCGGTCGAAGCAGAAGCGGATAACTCGTCGATAAGGCCGATATCTGCTGAGATTTTTGTCACCGCCGACGTTTGTGCATCCGGTGCTGCTGCTATTTTTCACGCGTTTCCGGCATCTCGTCGGGGCAGACGGCCCGGAGACGCTTCGACGCGGTTAATTTTGGCTCCTCGCGAAAATGCACAATGTCGAGATTTTCTATCGGTACAGTCAAATCAAAAGTTTTTTATTTCTATTTATCTCGATACCATATGTGGTTTTTGAGCTTAACGTAGTTCTATAGGTACAGTCAAATCAAAAGTTTTTTTTTCAATTTATCTCCTTACCATGTGGTTATTGAGCTTAAGTCAATTAAGAAAAGTTGTTGCAAATTGTTTCAAGAACAACATACTCGAAAGTCA
Source organism: Cremastinae sp. A BG-2022a (assembly GCA_030522545.1). Classification (NCBI taxonomy): domain Eukaryota; kingdom Metazoa; phylum Arthropoda; class Insecta; order Hymenoptera; family Ichneumonidae; species Cremastinae sp. A BG-2022a. The sequence continues at coordinate 2,461 of JAPYYW010002920.1, forward strand.
AGGTCTTACTACGTATGGATTTAATCTAAATCATAATCTTAGAATTTTTTTTTAACTTGAGGAAGCTTCTTTGAAGTACAACAAAGAGCTGTGCTAAATTTCAGCAAGTTCCATTAGCCAGAAGTCAAGATATCTAGAGTTGAAGATCGCAATATCAAACACGTGCTCTTATGGGAGACTACAGAAAATAGTGATTTTTGACAATTGATATCTCGAGATCTACGTAGTGAAACCTCTTAAAATTTAATATGCAATTATTATACAAAGAAGGTTTTTGCAAATTTTTCACAAAATTTTAAGAAAACTACCTTAAGGTAGTTCTATCAAATCAAAAGTTTTTATCTCAATTTATCTCCATATACTATGTGGTTTTTTAGCTTAAGTCAATTAAGAAAAATTGTTGCAAATTGTTTTAAGAACAACATACTTAAAATTCAACGTCATCCAAGGTGACCTGTACTTGTTAAGTATGTATGAAAATTTGAAAAATCATAATCTTAGGTTTTTTTTTAAACTTGAGGAAGCTTCTTTGAAGTACCATAAAGAGCTGTGAAAAATGTCAACAAGTTCCACTATAGCCAGAAGTCAAGATATCAAGAGTTGAAGATCGCAATATTTAACACGTGCTCTTATGAGAGATTGCAGAAAATAGTGAATTTTGACAATTTATATCTCGAGTTGTACGTAGTGAAACCTCTTAAAATTTAAGATATACAATTGCACATTGTAACAAAGAAGGTTTTATTTGCCATAATTTTTAACAAAATGTTAAAAAAACGATTTTTTGATAGAACTGTAACTTAAAGGCTCGTCAAGGGCTCGCGCGAAGATTCCATTCTCGTCGCTTTAATCAAAATTTCAATGAAAATGTGTGTCTCAAAATAGAAGATTTCGGAGCGATTCTCGTCACGGAAACGTATCTCTACTTTTTCGAAAATCATTTTTTCGGTGACTGAAAAACGATATTTATAGCGTTCGGAATATGACGAAATCGTAACTCTCGAACTTATCTATATTTAGAGGTAATTTATTTGTATATTCGGCTTACGTGACAATTCGACTCGCGTCCGAAGCGAGAGCATTATTGAGAGATTAGAGTCCAATTTTTTTGAAATAAAAAAAAAAGGTGCGAAACACGTCAGATTGGCGAGTTTATTTTTGAATACATGTATGCATGCTTGTAACGCTTGATCGATTTTTTATTTCATCTTACTTTCGCCCGAGAGCGTATATTCGTTAAAACGAGCGACTAATATAATATGACACGTGCACTTGGCGAGAAAACGATCGCACTTGATGGATAGTAATGCGCCAAGTGCCCTTGGCGCGATTACCGCAGCCAGAACTTTGATATTTTGTGTGGGAATCCCGTTATTCGTCTCGTCTTACATTCGTACGTTGAAATAATTTCATATCGCTAGAATTTTTAAAAGCGCGTTCAGACGTCTATTTATTTACCATCCGCGAGTGTTTACATTCTCACGATGAACGTCAATTAAATCGTCACGAGAATTGTTAAAGATTTAAAAAAAAAACAAAAATTTTCACGATTATGCAAGATTGGTTCAACTTTACGAATTTCGATATGTCCGCAACGGAACAAAAATGATAAATGCGGGTGATAACGAAATCTGTCGTATCGACGAGGGGCCAACACGTGTGAGAAAATGATTATTCCGTGCGCTTCATGACTTCATGGTGCAGTAAAAATTAATCGCCCTGTAAATTTTTTTTTTATCTGCACATCTTTTCGCCGCAGCGAATTATTTTTCAGCGTGACTAAAAAAATGGAAAGATTTCGCTCTGATCCGAGGGTTGAATTTATTTAAGCGTGCGTCCAATGACTTCAATCAATCAACGAAACCGTCGGATTCGAAGAGATTAAAACGCCGGCAGGATTGCAGATAATTTTTCGAAGACTCGGGGCAAGGTAAGCATGCGATTACGAGAGTGTCGAGGAGAAGGGCCATCGCGGTCGATATTTTTGATATTTCGACGATGCAATGGATTAAAAAAAGAGCGCAATGAGAATTACTTTGACTCACGGAGCGACGAGAATCGATCTCTTTCGTGCGCAACACACTTTTTTAGTCAGAACAACGAAATTCGACATTTTTCGTATAAGAATTTTGTCGTACGTACGGTCACGCTTGCGAACCGAGAATCACTGTACCGAACTGTCGTCTGCTCGGACGACTCAATACTGCGCGCGCCAGCGTGCGGTAGCCATGAGTCAGCCTGTCCATCGCGCAGAAACTTCGTCCTATACTTCGGTGTTTCGTATGTTACTACATACTCATTTCGACCGCGCAAAGTCCACGGACCACTGCTGTAGTACTCACCTATCTCCTTCCCAAAAGAATCTCGAATGTCCACCGAAAAAAATGAGCCACCTTGAGGACGGTAAAAAGAACAACATGTGAAATAAACGATAAAGGATTTCATCATTTTTCCTGATTTTATTGCAAAAAATGTCCTTCGCGAGTGCCAAAGCTTTCAAAAATCTCCGATCGCGAGCGCTATCCGTAAAACGCGCTGTTCAGCGGGAAATACAAACGTTTAAGAGGGAGTTTCTCGAACGATGGATTAATTCATCGTGGCAATGAGTCCGGACGTCGATTTGTGCAAAATTTGATAAGAAAATAATCCAAGTATTCTGCTGTAAAACGGATATCTTTGCGCTTTTCTGGAGCTGACGGAATTTCTGAATTATCGCGAGTTCCACCATAGAAAATTCAGGAGAATCGAGAAGCACGGTTCCGTGTATAAAAAAAGCGTACATGACGCAACGGATGGTGAAATCCGGAACTACATATTCTGGCAGCTTTTCGACGATCATGCCATCAATCGGATTTCAGTACAATTTGACAATAGTTTCGGTTCTTCTGAATTTGACACCCGTTGAAGCTGATAAAAAAAAAGATAAAAAACAACAGATATGAAGAGCGAAATTACTTGTTGAAACTCATTCTATTCAGTACGCTCAGTATCGTCTAAGTATTTAATAGAAATAATGGTCGTTCGACATCACGTTGAGGGTTATGAGAATTTTATACAATTCATAAAAAAACTAAATGAGGAAGTTAAAGCCCCTATAATCGTGCTCTACAGTGGATCAAACCTACCGAATGGTGTTAGTTGGTGTTCAGACTGCGTAGAAGGTAAAATGCACCGTTGCTTCTTTTTTCAATTCACTGCAGATCTAATCTACCTGCTTTTCCAGCGGAACCCAAGATCGAAGAGGGAATTGCAGCAGCGCCGAAGCACTACCACTTTGTGCATGTCCAAGTTGGTGACCGACCCTTGTAAGTTTCAATCTTGCTAAAAAATTGGTAATTTTTAATCAAATTTTAATCTAATGTACATTTTCAGTTGGAAGGATCCAAAATGTGTCTTTAGAACGAGCACCGAAACCAGACTGCTCGTTCTTCCGACCCTGGTGCGTTGGGGCACAGGGAGACGCCTTGAAGGAGATCAGTGCCTGAATCTCGACCTGATCCAAATGTTACTCAGCGACGAGGATGATTGAGTTTGAACATTGTCGTTGGATGACTCATTTCTTATGTTATTACTCCATGATATACACCATGTACAATAGTCTATATTTTTTACAATAACATCAGTGTGTACAAAAAATACATTCCATATATTTACGTACAGGCTTTCAATTCTCATCTTAGGAACACCAGCTCCGAACAGAGTAAATAAAATCAAGAAATACCAAAGATTTACATTGCCCCGGACAATTACTTTAGTCAACGAGAAAAAAAAATATATTTACAAATAATAATAGAACTATGAATACCGTTAACACCATGAATAAATCTTTAAGGCAAAAATACTCGACACACTTCGACGAAGAAACAAAGAGCTTGGAAGATTCGAAATTTTGTGGAGCGGACTATGCCTCGAGAGCCAGTTTACCGAGATCTTCGGTCGGGGGGAGGACTCGAACGGAGTAGTGAAGCTTTTTGTTCCTGAGAAGGCTGTAGCTGTTGTCGAAAACGACGGAATCTGTAAAAGTTGGAGAACCGAATGACGAATGTGAACATTTTTTTGAGCGATTTAAAAAACTCACAAGTGCTCGGTAAGTCGCAAGTGAGCAAGCCTATCTCGTCCAATTGATGGGCGGCAACTCTATGAATCGGTACGATCTCCTCTTGAGCACCGTTTTCATTTTTCCTCACGATCCCGAACTTTATGTCGTGCCCTTCCGATCTGAATTCCCAGCTCAGTATGGAGCCGACTTTGTCGGGTGTGAAATCTATTTTCAACTTGTCCCCTTTCTTCACGGTCACCGTCGTAAAATCTTCCCCAGATTTATCCTTTTCCACATTTTTCGTGTACTTCTCCTTTGGTATTTTTCCACCCTGACAAATCTGCAGAAACGATAAAAATTAGTGTCAATGTTTCTTTTACGATGTATCTTACAAACACGACTGGACGTGTTTTTTCAGCGTATTTTTTAATTATTTTTCAGTTTTTATCTGGCACGGATATCAGAAAAAAGAATTACTTTCGTGGCTAATCGTGGATTGCCATCCGGGTCGCGGAGAGTTCCGCCAAAGTGTTCAGGCAGTTGATCCCTGTCGACCATTTTCAGAATTTCGGGCTGCCATCGGGTCGGGTCAGCTTTGTAAATTTGTATCTTCGACAGGGTATACTCGTTCATAAATTTCTTGGCGATCGAAAAAGCAAACGTGAACACTTTCGGAGCTGCCGAGTGAATGTTCGATTAGCGGAGAACGCGCTGACCTTAATCGCTAAATCTGTATCTCAACCATTTTTTACCGTTTATGATGAAGCAGGTCTTGAGTATTTCCGGATAATTCGCCTCGTACATCTGTATCAGCGTGATTATGACCTCCCCGGCTGTGAGAGATAAAGAGAGCGAGGGAAAGCGCAATTTTAGCGGAAATGGAGAATTAATGAGCAAATACTTTATAATACAATCGCAAAACCTCAGCCAAATTATACGAAAATTACACGGAAACGAAATTATACTAAACATCACTGTTTATTATGTTGTGCTAATTATGTTTTCTCCTACTGTGTGGTTACAGTTTGACAATCTTTCATACAAAGCAAGTCTGATCATCATCAACACGTTATTACACTTTATATGAAAAATCACTGTTTATTATGTTTGCTATGTTAATTATTATTTTCTTTCACTGCAATAACAGAGTTTAGAAATTGTTTCCACGAAGCTATCAAAGTTGCTATTTTTTATATAAAAAAATCCATTAAATTTCTAAGCTGTAATCGCAGTAAGAAAAAGAATAATAATTTTTGTCTGGAATTCACGCTGTGTAATAAAAAAATTTAGATTTATGATATAGGAATGAAAAAAGTGGTATTTTGGAAAATAAAAAAAAATCAGTGGGAGAGAAAGAGAGAAAAAGCGAAGGGAAATTTTCTTACCCGGCCTCCACATGTATTGTCGAAGATTGAAGTCTTCCATGTCGAATATGACGACGACCTGGCCCGCGGCCGGGCCGTTTTTCTGCGCTTGCTCCTCGCACGCTTTCATGTACCGCTCCAGGTGTTTAATCGTGATTCTAATCATGTCCTTGCGAGGAGCCACGTGGAGGATTCCGTAAAGGTCGAGCCCGGCGAAGGGGACAACGGCGACGGGCGCTCCCTCCTTGTCGTAGCCGCACAAACCGTGGGGAAGATGCGCCGTCAGGATCTCCGGCGTTTCCCATTCTTCCAGCTCATCGATGCCCCATTCTTTCCTCCATTGCAGCGACTGAAAATTAACTTTCGCTTTTCCATTTTTTCCAAAAAACTTCGCACGAGAAGGTACTTGCGTTTCTCGATGATAAATTTCCAATTATCTTTTCTTTTTATTAAGCAAAAGATGACCATTTTCGAGAATTTATTTTTTATTTTTGTAGAGTGTTTCACTATGCGCGAGCCTCGAAATGTTTATTCATGAAAAAAATCAATTTAACACGGTAGTAAAGAGGATAACGAGTGTTGTCACTCTAAACAAAATATTTACGGTAATTCTTGATAATTTTCTTCAATATTTGAATACGTGTGTAAATTTATTCAATACTTGGAGACATTAAAATATTTGTTTTCGGTCATGAACTCTTCACAAGAGAGAACACGAGATAACTATATGCACACACCAGTCAAAAACGTAAGTTTTTGTTACTCAATTATTCGAAAATTACTCGAAACGTGGACGATTTTTTTCCCGAATTTGTATCAATATATTTTCAATGACAACGAACGTTACTTTTAATTTGATACATTATATTATATACTTAAAAAAAAGTATAATAAAACGTTTACAACTTTTGCAAGCTTATTCTATATTTTACAAAGCTTTCAATTAGAATTTTTAAATGTACGATATCAGACTACTAAATTTTGCATAAATCTATTACTTCCGGTAAATTTTTTAAAGACTGTACCGGAGGACGTGTATTTTAATAAAATGTTGAACACTAATATCTCGTAAACGATACGATGAAGTTATTTTTTCTTTATCTAATCAAACGTGACAGATAATGCGCACAGCCTGTTTAAAAAAAAATAGGGAGTTGAACGTGACTCAATTCTTCTGTTGTTTCATATTTCATACCACTTCAAAACTCTTGTACCTATAAATTAAAAATTCAATCGTTTTCTAATTTGTATTAGATTAATAAAAAAATTGTGAAGAATATCGATTTTTAATTGCGATTATATAAATGTTTCGAGTGCAAACACTTTTTTTATCGTTTCATTGCGAATAATAATATAAATATTTTATTGTCAGTACAGTTTACATTATATGAAAGTAAATACAATTTAAATTTTGCAGTAAAACAAGAGCCATCAACTACGATCTTTCAGCTCCACTTATTGAAAATTTTTATGAAGCTCCTAATAAACGAGCGTTAACGAGGCTACGCGAATGTAGTCATCAACGCAAATTCCTCGAGTGACTCGGAGAGAGTTCCACTTGTGGCCACAACGTTCACTTTTGCAATCTTTGACACAGGTTTGACATTTGCGAGCGCGACGACCGTTGCGGTTGCAAGTGGAACTCACCCTCGATGTGCAAGTACCCTCCTTCAGCGTCCACATGCAGAGGCGCGTTCCTTTCGCGTCCCCGGAGCTCACGGTCGCGTTTCACATAAGCTTTTTACTTTAGGCACGTTCCACTTATCGTCCAAAACGTTTGCAAAGAACTAAAATCAGTGAAACAAGGATCGGACGAAGTCTATGGAACGTGCCCAATGCGCGAATTCCGCACTTATCGTCCAAAACGATTGCAAAGATCTAAAACCAGTGGAATGAGGATAGGACAAAGGCTTTGTGGTCGATAAGTAGAATTCGCGCATTGGGCGCGCTCCACTTATCGTCCAAAACGTTTGCAAAGATCTAAAACCAGTGAATGCGCATTGTGCGCGTTCCTCTTATCGTCCAAAACGATTGCAAAGATCTAAAACCAGTGAAACAAGGATAGGACGAAGGCTTTGTGGTCGATAGGTGGAATTCGCGCATTGGGCGCGCTCCACTTATCGTCCAAAACGATTGCAAAGATCTAAAACCAGTGAAACAAGGATAGGACGTTAAGGGGTTTCGATAGTTATAACGAAATAATAAAAATTCGTTCAAATTTGGAGAGGATATTTTTTCATATGAAATGCATAAACACGAATTTTTTTCGAATTTTCGTCTATTTATTTTCCGAATAATTGAACCATGAAATATCATTTTTTAGATAATACAGCTATACTTTTCATGTATAAGAATGTAACTTCAACACTTGATTACCCGAAAACAATTTAGACGATTTTTTTTCTGAATTTATATAAATTTCTTTAGTGGCAAAGAACGTTCTTTCAAATTTTCATCGTGTTCTTAATGAATTTCGATTCCCTATACTTTTAACATATGTAAAACTTCATTTATTTTCGCCAAGGCTATCGAAAGCCCTTAAGTGGAATTTGCGTATTGTGAAGGCCAGGAGCTCCGCGGGGGCAAAAGGAACGAAGATTTCGAAAGATATCTGAGCGGCTTACCTCCCGGAGCATCTTCTCGGCGGCGACGGGATCCCACTTGCGCGCTGTCGAAAAGTCGAGTATAACAATAATGGAAACGGTGAAAAGATTGGTGAGCGCAGCGTGGATTAGTCTGGAAATGATGAGAGCTGGCGAGGAAAGAGGAATTGAAGGAAAGGAGGCCAGAGCAGGGGATTCTTACCGCGGAGCCATCGGAGGAGAAAACGATCGTCGTGGTGTGGCTGCAACACGTCCTGCACGCTTCGCCTCAGCTGAAAAAACAAAACAATGTAACGCGAAACGATACGGGTCGCAAGCAGACGCGCGTCGATCGTGGGAGGTCGGTTCGACGAGTCCGAGGGGTACCGCGCCGTCGGGGCTCGCGAGGAACGAGAGGAAACCGCGAGCTTCGTCGCGTCGCCGAATCTCCTCTTCCTCGATCACTTTCTCCGCACACCCGATCTCTCGGCGCACATTAATTTACGTAATTCGTACGTGTCCCGTACGACGCGCTTTCTACGATCGATTTAGCGAGAGCCGAGGAGATCGCCGCCGCTCCTGCTCCGCGCTCGATTGATCCCAGACGAGGAACCAATTCGAGCGCACGGATATCGGCGTGAACAAAAAAACTTGGATAAAAAACGCCCGTGTCGGAAAACTACTCGCGATCTCTGAGATCGGGCGTCGAGTTACGGGAAGCGTCAGGCGCTTTCACATGCGAGCGTAATCGCGGAAAGTTTTCCGAGCGCCCGTTACGAGAAGCTTCCCCGGGCTGGGAGAGTCACCCTTTTCAAGAGGCACACGAAGTATCCCATGGAGATACGTACAAGATCCCGCCGGGACGACGCTAACGGGACTGGCTCTGCGAAAGATTCCGCCTCGCGAGAATCTTGTCGTCGGTTATTTGCTTAAAAATCGACGGCGCCGAGTAATCGAAGGACCTCTTCCGTTCGATTATGGAAATGCATTCTCAACGGGTCGCTCGGCGGAATGAAACGCGGTTTCGGGGTTGGAACGATTCGGGAGAACCCGTCGGGTCCTGTGATCGGTGAAGAATGTCGCGTTACGTTTAATCGGAATGGTCAAGAATGTGAATTATTCATGGGCCGTCGCTCGAACGGGTCAAGTGTATTCTTCGCTTGGGATATCGAGGACGCGAGAAACTTTTTGTTCTCGCCTCGATCGTCGCGCTAAACAATTTGGGAAACACGGCGCACGCTGCCGGGGGATTAACGCGAGACTACGAGATATTTCCTCGGCTCCGTAGACAAACACGAGAGGGTCAAGGACCAAGCGTAGTCCGAAGTGTATTTGCCGTTCGACATCCTTCTCCGCGCGTCCTTTCACTCCGAAGGTTTATCCGTCTTCCAAGTACGTGAAAAGATGCGAAGATCGTCGGATTTTTGTATCTATCATATATCTCGTAGTTCGCGCGACAAACGTGTGTCATTTTCGTTTCTCGTTACAGTTTTCTTCCACACTCTTCGTTGCGATATTCGCGTCGTATTTGTTTACACGCGAGAAACGCGGAAGAGACCCCTCGGCCCCGATCGGGACTGGACCCGATCGAACCCGAATGACCCACTTTCGCGTCAGAGATTGGCCGTTGCGGCGTTCGCGCGCCTATTTTTTCTCATCCCGACCCAATTCGCGGCGCGATACCCGCGGGAGAACTTACTCTGCCGAGCGCGAAACGCTGATCGTCGGCGAGCTTGGTCGATGCCATCCCGAGTATTCGCGACGACGGTGATTAACACACGTATCGGATGTCGCACGTTCGAGTTATTCTCGCGATTTTGCGGCAAGAACACGCGGGCTCTCTCTCTCGCCCGATCGCTCGTTTTGCGCACGCGAACGCTCACCACGTACTGAAGAATAAACTTTAACGCACGGCTCCGGACACGCGATCGGACTTGTCTTCCCCACCACCTCTGTTAGTGACCGTGGCTGATCTACCCGGTCGGAGAATTACTGGCGAAAAAAAACGTGTGCCGAGAAACGAGCAATCATTTTCATCGGTAAACACTCCTCATTGGCGCAGAAAACTGGAAATAATTATCATTCTTCTCCAAGAAACATTGTTTTCGCGACGACGACGTGCGTAGACCGAAACAAAACTTGTACTCGTCGAGTGAATCGATTAATTTTTTTTTCGCACGTATAGATAAAAATATTCCAACGGCGTTTTATTCGTCTTGTTAGCGGGGTTGACTGTCGACACGTAATTACGTGATCGGAGCAACAAAAGTCTCGTTCAGGAGTGTACGCTGAGTTTGCATAAAAGATGTTAGCCGATTGAATGGGAAAAAAAAAGTTGAAAGGTCAGAAATCCCGTTTCCCCTGCCCACACTTGACCATCAGTCCGATGAAAGTCCGTTTGATTGAGTAAAAAGCGAACACATGGAGTTTAGTATGCGAGAACTTTATCGAGAGATATTACGGCTATTTTATTTTATCTAACAGAACGGTGTACAAATTATTATTCTATGCAGCAAAGTTGCACTTGCGTTGGCACTTCGTCGTCGCGCGACGAACACGCGTACGCCGTTGCGAGAGAGCGTAGACCGTTCGACTATTGTTGCGAAATTTGCTCATTTTTTGTTAACAAAGAACAAACGGAGTGAAAAGGTCTACAGGAGGTTCGCGCCTCGGCAGTTTCGCGGTCGTCGACGCGTCGTACGCTCGCGCGCGCGAGCGTGTGTGAAAATTTCAATCGACGCGGTCGGTCTCAGTACGAGCGTCGATCGCCAGTGGGCGCCATCGATCACGCATCTCTTCATTCGTATTCCGTCGGTAGAGAAGCGAGACACGTCGCGATGCGTTTTTTGTGTCGCCACAGCGCTCGGCGGTCAGTACGGGAGTTGCAGCGGGGTGTATGAAATCGATAAACCGTTGGGATCGCGCGTTCGGAAGGAAACGTCGACGGCGATGCCGCGTGCTCGCAGCGAAATGTCAGATTTCTTGGATGCATCGCCGGCTCGTACAACGGGCTTCCCTCGTCTCTCGACTCCCGCGCTTCTCTCCAGAGAAAAACGCACCAGCGATTGGAAAAATCTCCGGGAACGGAGTATCGAATCTTCCGGCTTCGTAACTCGTTCGAACGACCGAGAGAGACCGAGATACCGTTCGAGCTGGCGAGCGTTCGTTACGGTGTGACAGCCGTCTAGTTGCAACGATACCGTCCGTGAAAATAAACCGAGTGTTTCGCGATACGCTCGAAAGTTTCTCTCGGCACTAGGTGAAAAAAATTTTGAACGCGCTCCTCCATCTTGCGTCAACACCATCGACGTGATGCGAGCTTTCGAAATTCAGTGCGGATCCGTGACGGCACCGCAGCTGAACGAGTTGGCAATCTGAAACGCGTAGCCAGCACGAAAGCGGATGACGTTTGCCCGTCCCCGCATCCACTCATCGCCGTAATCGAATAAACAAGAAGCGAGAGGATAATCAAACAGAAAGGTGAAGAGACGGATACAACGACTCGACGGCTTCGCTAAGTTCTGTGGCGTTAGTCCGAACATTTTCTCGTAAGTCTATCTACGCCGTTCCTCAAAATCACTAAAATACCCGAAAAACTGTCAGATCGATTCAATTTTCCATTCGAGGTTAAGAGTCGCGAGCGTTCCAACAACGTTGCTTCTATTTTCATCCTTCTCTCTACTTGGAATTCTGCCCAGCTTTTCAAAGCGCCAAACGAAGTTTTGTCTCCGAACCTGGAATCGTATTCAACATTTTTCCTGGTAAAAACGTTTTTTTACGAAACTGCGTGGGATCACGCGAGTCGTAACTTCCGGTTTTTTCTTCTTGAAACCGCGATGTCGACGCTGCGCGTAATGCAATTACGAACGCGAGAGATGCAATTCGTAAAATAGAAAACGAAAAACGCGCCTGTCTGCATTTATAACGTACCTCATCGTTGACTCAATTATGTTAACGTTATTAGTAAAATTGCCGAGTACCGCGACAGACAGCTCGATAATTTTCCTAATCGTTGCGTTTCAGAAGAGTTCGTAAGAGTCAAATCGTTGGAATTGACGGCGCGAGAGACTCGAGATCCGTCATCCGAGCTTTGTTTATCCCCCGAGATCGTTTTGGCGAGCATGCGGACCCGCGATTCCCAGTCCGAGACGCAAGGGAGGAGAAAGAGAGCCGAGAGAAGGAGCAAAATTATTGTGTAACCGAGGCGATTGAATAGCGTGTACATACCGCTCGGACGACGTACAAATATTGCCTTGAACTTGAGACACCGGCCGCGTTTCGCTCGGCGACTCAGTGGTTTTCACGAGAAAAGGAGACGACGCGCTCGCTCGATCGCGATTCGCGCCGCCAATCAATATCCCGTTCGATCCGGTCGCTCGTCAATAATCTCCGCGAATGTACCCCGGGAAGATTCGAACAGCGTGCGACCGGGATGAGTATCGGCCCGTTCGAGCGAGCGAGACGAAAATACAAGCTGGGAGACACTGCGAGCTAAAAAAGATCCGAGTCGCAGCGTGGGTCCGAGAAAGAGAGGCGTTCGCGGACGATCGGCCGGACTCGGGAGCGCTCGGCGGTGGCCAGCGTGTGCTCGCGTTTGTGTGCAAACGGAGCGAACGGGCGAGAATCATTTCGCACGCTGTCGTTCGAGCGGTGCGATGTCGTTTGTTCGCTCGCGCGGGAGCTCCTCCTACGACTCATTATTTATCTTCCGAAACTAATTGTTTTTTTTCTCGCGCTCCGTCGTACTCTTTTCCGGTAACGCGGCTCTTGATACTTCCGAGTGAATTATTGTTGTCGTTGCAAGCGAATACGTGGAACGAGCGAGAACGGGCCGGAGGAGAATGTGCCTCGATTGGATAAAGAACGAGTGACAACGGAGCAATGGTAGACGAAAAAACAGGTCCCACGTTGTCCCTCGCTGAGGCGAGGCGACGTCAGCGGTGAATCGTCTCCGGATTGTCGAGTGATACGCGGGGGGGACGCACACGAGCGTCGGCGGTGCTCTCGTCTCGAACGGGGGGAAGAATAAGCGTGTGATATTATTCTCTCGCGGGAGCCTGGCCGAAAGGACAACGCAGCGGCACGGGAGAGAGCTCGGTTTCGCTCTCTGCTAACGTGGAAAAAAAAAAAGTCGCCGTCCTCGTCCCAGATAAGCGTTATTCGCGTCCGAGTCCCTCTCTGTCTCTCTTGGCCCTGTCAACTGGCGGATCTTTCCCTCCCACCCCCGTGTCTCTAGTTCCTCCTTCGCTCTCCCCGTCTAATTAAACCGAGAATAGATTCGCGCGGAATAGCGGAAAAAAGCGAGGAGCGTGGGGCAGGTGGTTGTCGATTCTCGAAGGCGGGCAATCGACGAGTTTTCTATCGGATCGCGGCTTCGATCCGAACGCTCTCGCGCTTCTATTCTCGTACGAGTGAGACACGCGCCACGGGACCGATGCCATCTCGCATCCCGTCTGACCACGTGCTGCGCGTCTTCCATCTCTTTCCCGCTCTCTCCTTTTCTCGGGTTCTTGGGATCGAGCCGTGGATCCCTCGTTGCGCAATCGCCGCCGGATAATTAATCGACGCCGCAACAATCGAGTCAAGCTTCTCGTCTCGGGAATTCGCGATTCGCTCGAAACAAACGCAAATAAAGTCCGAACGGCCGCGAGCTCCACCTTGAAAAATTCTCTCGACGAATCGTCGCTTTGTGAACGCTCGCGAGGAATTCTCGGTGCTCGCCGTGATTGCAGATACATACGTATTATCTCTCTCTCTCTTGTTCGAGCGACGTTAATTCGATGCTCGGAGGTCGAAAGAGACGCTCGTTGCGATTGAGCACTCGACCGAACGAGATACGTCCGAAGGATGCGCTTCCTGCGAGTTTCCCGGACGACGGTAATCTCCCGGCTCTGTTAAAAATAACGTATTTCAAATAGAGACACGAGTCAACACGGATTCGTGTTGCGCTCGGTAGGAAAATTTATGGCTGTCGAGCGCGCCGAGCGACAGCGATGAGCGATGCATCCTCTCGCACCGTGACCCCAAAAAAAAAAAAGAAGCGACGACCGGTCGACCTCCCGATAACGTTTTCCATCACGGTCGGGCGATCGAACCATACACCGGGTCGAACGTCAACGAGCCACGGCTGACCGGCAACTACATTTTAATATATGTTTCAGCCCTCCGTCCGGCGACTCGAGATCCGTGCCTAATGTCTGTATGGTCGACGAGCACTGGACGAAATTCGCTTTTCGGTGCGGAGGGCGGTGAAGCACCCTCCCACCTTCCTTCCGCCTTGTTGGCCCATCCTCACGCCAATCTCCGCGGTGACAACAACGGTCACTGCTTTCACAAACGTTTCCACAATTGCCAGGTCAGTGCGCGTCACATTCTATACGTCACATATCGATATTAATACCCTTATTTATTCATTTTCAACTTCTTTTATTTTCTTTTATTACGCCTTCGTTGTCACACTTTGTGGTCGAACCTGCTTTTTACTTTTAAAATTCGAAAAATTGACCCAAACATCAGTTTTTTCGATTTTTCGTTATGAATTATTGGATTGTGCCCCTAATAATAAATATTTTCATTATCTACGGAAAATTTCCGATCAAATAAACTCTTAAAATTGATTATAAAAAATTTCAAAAAATTTGGTGCGTCACACTGGGTCTCGTGGACCCATGAAAATTTTAATTTGCGATATCTTTTCTTTTTCTCGACAATATCAACTTTATTAAGGGTGATTTTTAAAGATTTTTGTAAAACCAAGTGAATGGCGTTGGAATTCCGTTAATACATAAATTTTTCAAAAAGTTATGATTGAACATTTTTGAAAAAATAGAAAGAAGTATTTAAAAAATTCTAAAAATTTTTGGATTTTTTTTTTCGATTTTAAGCGTCTATTCGATCAGAAATTTTCCGTAGATAATGAAAATGCTACTGATTCAGGACGAAATTCAAGAATTAATATTAAACAATTTTTTTAACTGACCCAAAAATCGATTTTTGGCTTGCACTCCAAATAATTAGCATTTTCGTTATCTACGGAAAATTTCCCATTAAATAGTTGAATAAAAATATAAGAAACTATAAATAAATAAGAGAATATAAATATTAAAATACTCTAATAATTTTATATCGTGTATCATTAAGGAGAACTATCTCAATTTATTATTATTAATGGGTAATAATATGATTAATAAATAAACGAAATTTTTTATTTATCAATTTTTATTATTAAATTTACCTGCCAAAAATTACAATATAACAATTTTAAACTCTAAATAAATGTGTGTTGAATGAAAATAATTAATTCATGAATGATAGTACAAAATTGATTATTAATCTAAAATGAGTATAAAGTTTGGTTATTTATTTATTCTTTCACAAGTTTCACCAGCGAGTAATAAATCGCTGAACGGTCCGTCGATGATATCTCGATCACGAGACAGCCGTTGCATTGTTTTTGTTCACGCTTACCAATTTTTTCACATGTTTTTTGATAAAGGATTAAATTCGGGATGTGTTGCACCCATGTTTAACTGTCAATAAGTCGTTTTACAATTTTGCCACATCGTTAATCGGTTTATTTACAAATGTTATGCCTAATTAGAAAGTGATTGACATAACAATTGAAAATAAAGTGCTCATCGAGCCTCTGTTTACAATTTTATTACACGTTTCAAACTTGTAATCGATGCTAAAATTCACAAGTTACAGGCCATTGTATAAAAATTAGTGTGTGTATTGAAAATATTGAAGATATTCCTCCAAAAATGTTTACTTTTAAATCATTCAAACAACAATAATAATAATAACCGGTTTGAAAGATGAAAAATAAATTTTAAAAGTAATATTTTTTTTATCACATATATTTCAATGTATAATTATTCAATTGGTAAAATTATAGTCATCAAACTTTTACGAAAAATGCATTTTTAATTTTTGACGTTTTGCTAAGTGAATGCGACGAGAAAAAAAACTGCACAGGTGTACCAAATTTGTTATCTTCATCGAACAGACGATAACGCTAAGCGCGCAAATATTATTGCAACCGGAAAGATTTAAAAGCGATTGTTGTAAAAACTTCTTGTTTTTCATTGCCTTTCGCGATCGTACGAGGAAAATTGTAATTATTCGGCAGGATTAGATTCGCCAGACGCGTCCAAATCTCTTCGGACGTTCTGAAGTTGCCAAAATTTTAGGATATACTTTAGGTTTTTTTTTCTTCTCCATATTTTTCGTTACAATTTTTCCTCTTGTACGCTTATGTAAGTCGAAGTGTGCCGCATCTTCATAAGAAGGCACGTTATATAAACGAATCTGATAATACGTGAATCGAATAGACGCTCGTTTTTTAAATTTAATTTTTCAGAATTTACGCAGCACTTTTATTATCGGCGAATACGATCAATCAAATTTCAAGAGTATTGGCATCGTTTAGATTATGCGAAGAGCGTTGAATTCCCAACGGCGTGTTTCTTCGGAGCGAGCCTAGAACTTGAAGAACGAAAACGCAAACACGCGATAGTGTAATAATATTTCATTGTACAGTTCTCGTAGATGGAAGTTTGTCGATAGTTTATCGTCGTGGGAACGGCTTTGTTTTCAGCGGATTCTGCAATACGTTTTGAACGAAGTTACAGTTTGTTCTTTGTACTTACCCGTTGAGCGATTTATTTCGAATGTGAATTGAGAAACGTTAGACACGAGGCAGTTGCTTTGGGCACACCCGCTAGGCGAATGCCAATTTTCCTGAATATTCGGAGAGGGGATCGAACCGTTTCGCAATTTTCTCAAAGACTTTCGAAAAAGTTGCTAAATTTCGATACGCGCGCACTCGCTTTCATGATCTTGCGATCGTCGTGCATCGAGATACGCAATTCCGAGTTAAGCTTTTGTTTTTTTCGATAATATCAGAAAGCAAGCACACTGATGAATATCGAAGACAATCAAAAACCACTTATCTTGTAAGAATTAAAATGTTAACTGCAGATTAATACAAAGCTGTTTTGTTTTGTTTTCTTTTTTTTTGTAATTCTGGGAACGCTTATAACAACCTAAACTCGGGGTATCACTGTAAGTCTGAATATTTTTTTAAAAACAGTGTGACTCGTTTTTTCGTCGATGTTTCGTTATTGCAAAGCTTCCTGTAAAATTAGCCTCTCCACGTTGACACGTTCACGCTTCTTACACTGTGTGTGTGTGTTTTTTTTCGTTAATTTAATAACTTATTGTACTCTTTTTGGTTCAGCACCTTGACTGTTGGTTTTTATTGCTCCTGCGCGAGGCAATCGCATCGAGCTCTGCCGTTGGCATCGTCGTTCGGTACGTTTTATCTTTTCTCTGTCCTGAATCCCCGATCCCATTCCGAGCAGACCACGTCCTCCACGAGCATTGCCATTGACGATAGAAATCACGTAAATTTTTCCTCGCCACGTGTTTTCCCGAAAAGCTGAGATTCAAGAACGACGTGCCTTATTTTTTCACTGTTTGTGCTCGCATGAAATTGTTTACGTTGTATCAGCACAAGAATTTGTCGCAATTTTTTTTAATACCTTATTAAACTCAATCTGTCCTTTTTGCAAGCACGAGACACAACGCTCATTCAATCGTCACCCTTATGATCAATAAACGTTCTGTCCACGCAGAAAAAGATGTCGCAATCCGGTGATGGCCTTCACACGCCGGGTTACCTGTCCTGGCGAAAACTCCAGCTGAGCCGAGCGAAGCTCAAGGCCTCCAGCAAAACGTCAGCCCTGCTCTCTGGTTTCGCTATGGTAATCTATATCCTCATACAATTAACCATTTCGTTAAATTAAAAAATAAAATAAAATAAAGTGAAATAGTCTAATTATGAAAAATTTTCGATACAATACAATTTTTAGCCTCAATGAAATATTTTTATTTATATAGAAAAATATCAACAATATTGCACGATTAACTTGACTATCGAAATTTAGTAGTCGTCATGAGTGCAAAGAAAAAAAGCATCAAAATCGTAAATTCAAATAAAAGAAAATTTTTATTTTTTTCTTGTTTTCTTATAAATGTGTAAATAAAATTCTATAATGAATTGCCACAAAATAAGAGTGGCACAGAGTAAAAAATAACGAGAAAGTTTGACGTTTGAATATGCATATTTAGACTTAAAAAAATGACTAATTTTTTTTTACAAATACATCCAAATTTCCCATTTAAATAACATTGGGCAAGCCCCATTTTCGTCATTCTAGAAGTATTAAGGAGGTTGGCTACATATAACGAAATGATAAAAATTCGTTCAAATTTGAAGAGAAAATTCTTCCATATGAAACACGTGAATACAATTTTTTTTAGAATTTTCGTCTACGTATTTTTCAAACAATTGAACCATGAAATAGCCATTTTTAGACAATATAGTAGATATACATTCTGTGTATAAGGACGTAACTTTACCACTCGATTACTTGAAAATAATGTAGACGATATTTTTTTCTGAATTTATATTAATTTATTTAGTGACAAAGAACATTCTCTCTAATTTTTATCATATTCTTGACAAATTTCCTTTCCCTATATTTTTAACATGTAAAACGTCATTTATTTTCGCCATTTATAATAGCCAACCTCCTTAATAGCATGTTCGACAAATAACGAAAATAGTTTATTTCTTTATCAGTCTCCTGATGTTGATAAATTTTACTGACAATAAAATACTTCAGTTATTATCGAAAAAAAGTAATACGAATAAGTACGATGAATAAAAGTGTATTGAAAATACTGTGATGTAATCAGGTAGCGATGGTCGAGGTACAACTGAACTCGGACACGACGGTACCTTCGGAGATGCTGATCGCCTTCGCCGTGTGCACGACCCTGCTCGTGGCGGTCCACATGTTAGCGCTGATGATATCGACGTGCATCCTGCCGAACATCGAGGCCGTCTGTAATCTGCACAGCATAAGCCTCGTGCACGAATCTCCGCACGAGCGTCTTCACTGGTACATCGAGGTTGCCTGGGCGTTCTCGACGCTGCTGGGTCTTCTGCTGTTTCTACTGGAGATCGCGATACTCTGCTGGGTCAAATTCTACGACTTCTCGAAGGTCGCGGCCTGGTCGGCCTGCATCGTACTTATACCGGTCCTCATAATATTCCTCGCGTTCGCGATACACTTTTATCGCAGCCTGGTGGCTCACAAGTACGAGGTGACCGTCTCCGGTATACGGGAACTCGAGTTGCTCAAGGAGCAGATCGAGTCGACGGACGTCGAAGGGAGAAACGGGAATCTCTTGCAGGGGAGCACGCACGTCGTCTGAGAGCCGGAGCGGCGGCGGACTCGGGGACACGTCGCTGGACGATGCGCGAGGTCCGTTCAACGGACAGGACAGGATCGCCCGAACGGAGCTCTCCTGCGGGAGCGACACGCCGCTTCCGAAAGATCGTTCGTCAGAAGCTTAATGCACTGCGTCTTCCAGTCCCAGGAATGCGAGCTTGCCCCCCCCCCTCCGTACTCGCGATCAAGGGACTTATCTCTTTTCTACGATATATATCGCTACTTTCACCCACCTTATGTGTAGATACACGGAGACACTCGCACGACACCCACACTTACAGCGAATCGACGAAAAAGCCGGGGGGAAAACATTATTGATAAGCGAAACATTCCCTCTCACGCATAGTGACTTAAGTAACCGATGCGAGTTTCCTCGTAAACGGAGTCTCGAGATTTTACCCCATCGCTCTCGACGGAGAGGCGACGAGGGAAAATTCGTACACCGACCACGACTCGGAGGACCTTGAAAATCAATCAAAAGTCTGATCAAACAGGAATTGTGGCTATATCGTGTTACGTTTGCTTTTTTTCTCTCGTTTATGCGTGCGTTCTTGAGATACGGAGACTGTCGATTGTCAAACAATTTTACAGTTCTTCAATCGATCTTGTTCGATATAAATATTTAAAATACTTAATTCAAGGAAAAACGAGACTAATGCGTCACGAGCGATGCGATAATTACGAATAAAGTTATTTCTGAGAAATAAACACACAGATTATTCGGATTGGAATTCTTTTTTACTGTCAACAGTCAACGTTTTCACGAACGTAGTCTTTGTAGTTAACCGAGGAAGGATGCGCTTGGTGATTCGCGGAGGTAAAAACTCTCATTCTCGCTTGAATTTCAGCGAGATCGGAGAAGTGCAGCGATGTCGGAAGTGAGACCTTGGGAATTGGATAGGGAGTCGGAACTGGCGCGGATTGACGCCAACATATGTCTTCGATCGTGCTCATCACGCATTTGTCGTCGAGCCAAAAACCCTCTTGCATCTGACCTGTCGTCATGTGAAAGAAAATTCCCGGGCCCTCTTTTCTCCCCTCGAAGAAAAAGCCCTCGTAACGATTTCCATTTTCTGCGAATTATTATTCTTTTGCCGATCAATCGAAAGGAGTAATCTCAATCGCGCGTTCTCACCGAGAACAAGCATTCCTTCGCCATGGTAGAGATCATTCTCCCAGATGCCCTGATAAAAAGTGGAGTCCCTCAGCCAAGATCGACCGAAGCCGTGTCTCTTGTTCGCCCGAAAATAACCCTCGTAATATCCACCGTCGTTGTACCAAGCTCTCCCGAAGCCTTCTCTCTTGCCGCACTGCCAATTGCCCGCGTACAGTTTCTTGCGCCTGTTATCCGGCAGAACTTTCGAAAGTTCGCCGTAACCGGACCTCAGACCCTCCGACCAGAAACCCTCGTACAGCAGCCCCGTACGTCTGAAAAAATTCCGACGAGTGCGACAAACCTCAGAAGTACGTGCTGGATGCATACCTATTGAAATCTCAGAGCGTACGAAACATTACTCGTCCAGTTCCGAGCCTTTTCCATGTTTCTCATCGTTCTTCCATTCTCCCGAGTATCTTTTTATTGTGTTCTTGTAAACAGTAAAGAGCGCGTGCCTCGGACCGTTCCTGATACAAGCCTCTTGTCTCGCTCTCGTAATACTCTTTTTCATCGCATGACGTCCCAGAAGAGCCATTATCAAATTTTTCGAAAATTAACTTCACATTGGATTTACTTCTGAGAACAGCATTCTACGAAGCTTTTGTATTTTCTATTCATGCCCGGGTAAAAATTGAGGTTTAGTTCGAAAAATGTAGGCGCGGACATTTTTCGATGTATACTTTATTTGTTTTTTTTTGTACAGTACTGTGATATTTTCACATTGATGAATCATATAGTACAAACAAGTCTACTGTCATACACGACCCATACTATTCTACACTCTTTCCGTTCTTCTATTTTTTCGCTCATGTTGCGAGATCTTCGCTACAAAACCTTCACGCTTACATTCTCGTTTATAGTACGATAAACGCGCGTTCCTTTGTGTGATATGTTTCCATTTTTTTCGTTCTCTTTACGACTATCCGATATGAAAATGCTGAGAAATGGTATCTCGTTAAATGCAGCGTATTGCGAATACGATGACTCGTCGATATGCAGCTCATGCAGGCGGACCATTCTCTCTCTCTCTTATTTGTGTTTTTGTAATTTCGTTCGCATCCTTCGAATACTATTTTTCATGACTTCGATCGCTCTATTATATATCTTAGAAGAGCCTCCATTCTTACGTGTCTATACTTTCTCGATTTCGATACACGGTCAACGTCTTTCGATCTGAACTCTCGGCAAGAATTATTCTCGCTCCGTAAGTGGTCGAATTTAAAGATGCGAAGAGTTGAAAATAGAAAGTTCCTACATTTACAGCGCAGTTACAGGGAGGGATGGAAAGCGATCGCTTTATGTACATTCTCGCCAATGGTCGTCACACGCTTCGATCGAGTTTCCGATCTTCGTACGATCGTGGAACAAAGAGATAAAAACTATTTACAACGCCTCGGCATCCGAGCGACGCCCGTACAGAATATCGTTCGCATAGCATCAACTCTCACACACACGTTAACTATGTCGCATTACAAAACAATGTATCATTCCTCGTATCGTCTCAATAAAAAAAAAAAAATAAAAAAAATTCATCAACTATGACGATCGATAGAATTTCATTTGACGAATCGTGTAATTAGTATGAATTCTAATCCTTTAAACTTACTAGCGTACAGCCTGCGAAAGCATAACTATTTTTTTTTCTTTTATCATAAATCTACAATCGTTCTCTCGTTTATCATCGTGACACCCGTGGTGCGTGACTTCGGTCAGAAATACGTCTCCGTACGTAATTCATTGTGGAGATCGGTTAGTTTTCGACGCTCTCTCATTACCGAGTACTTACAAAATCGTTTTTATATTTATGTACATACGCGTATGTCAAGATGCGTATAGCGCAATGGATCGGTTATACCTGCCCGAGCTGCCTGTCCCAAACATTATTCCTCGTCACTCGTACAAACGATAATAAAGGCGAAACGAACTTACTCGAATAAATAAAAAAAGAGAGAAAAAAAAACTTGGGGTATCGCCGGAGTTTCGGTCCGATCGCGTTCCGTAACTCGGAGAAGTCGACTCGCGAGGTACGTCTTTAAAATTTATCGAAAATATAAACGTTAAAAAAATGTGCTATAGAACAGGAATACTGTCTTCGATAGGCGATTTGTGATCAGTGCGTTGATTCGCAGTTGACAGACTTGAGGAGGGAAAATAAATGCAGTCTCTTTACGAAATAATTACAGCGAGATCGGGATCGTGTGAATGAGCGATGGAGAACAAGAGCAAGAGATAGTGGGGGATAGAAGAGCGCGATGAAATTTGGAAGTAACGCTTGTCGAAATGGTCAGAGACGAGACGGTTATCGATTTTGCGTATTTAAAAAAATACATTTCTCATCATGTTCCATATACTCTGGACAGTGGAGACATTGTGTCTCGGTTTCTTTTTTTTTTTTAAATCTCTTTCCCGATTGCCGAGTGAATCGCTGTGTTGCTTCGTTCATTTTTAATTAACGCGACAATTGTTTACAAAATGACAGCCACTTTTGAAGGAGCTGAGGAAGAGTAGCGCGAGAAGAGTCCCTTAAAAATACAATCGATTAATAACATTTGCGACATCGATGTTTCGCGAAGATTGACAGTGTCGACTTCTATCACGGTTTTACAACGTCTTTGACGTTTCAACAATTTAGAAGCGCTCGTCATTTTGTAAACATTTGCCACAAACGGTTAGTTCATCCTAGGCATCAGAAATGAATTTAATTGGCAGAATCGCAATGAGTTTCTCGTCGGAGAAGAGGCGGATGAACAGGAGGAGAGTATGTGTTCGTGTGCGTGTGTATGTGTATGACGAAAAGAGATGGCGAGATGGAAGAAAAACCGTCCGGGATAGGGAAGATGCCGTTGTAAATAACACACGAGAGGTTTACGAGTGCGTCAGTCTCAAGTGGTCCCAAAAATCATGTGTGGATTTAAAAAACAGGCGATCACCGTACGCCTGAGTCGTCTGTCTCTACAGGCTTCCTCCTTTCTTGCATCAGAGTTGCGGGGGACCTCCCGTATATCGTCGTCTAAAAATTCAGCTTGAATCTCAACGAGCCTGAGCTATAGAAAGGTCACACGGTGGTGATGACTGTTTAACTCATAAAAATCATGATGCCTCGTTCGGTATTGACGAAAGGAAAGAATAAACGGACAGACAAATGTTTACGTTTGACCTAGAGAACAACGTCGGGCAGGGTACAATGCCACTAGGCGTGCTGAATACCGCATCTTCCGCTGTGGTGTCCCACGCCGATCATCGAACCGCCTCCGCCGCCGCTCGCCCCGATGTTCTCGCGAACGATTTTTCTCTCCTTATAATATATCTCCTCGCTCTCCTTGTCGCAGAGCAACAAGACCGCTCCGCCAAAAAGGAATATCGCTGCGCCCCAGCCCACTCCGTACGCCCATCCGAATTCCCATACCGTTCGATTGCCCAGATTCAACTCGGCAGCGAAGAACACCGGGTATATCACCAGGGCGATCAGAAGCGAGACGACTGCCAAATCAACATTTTCCGAAAATAAGTGTTTTTCTTTTTTTTTTTTTTTCAATTAATACACGATGTGACCGATTGATAGATCGATACTCACGCGCCAGGCCCATGCAAAATACTGCAATTCTGTAGTATTTGTGCTTGTCACGATGGTCCTTCGACCTGAGTCCGAGTCCGGTGAGAATAGTCGCTGCGATGTCCGCCACGAGGCACACGATACACAACGCGGCTGCTGCTTTTATGTAGCCTAAGAATAAACAGAAATTCGATAAACGTCGATGGATTTGGAGCCTTTTTTCGTAATTGGAGCACGAAATTTATATTTCGATGTGGTTGCAGTTTAGAAGAGCAATTGGAGCGACAGTTTCTGACTAAAGTCAATTTTTCTTCATGAATAAGTACAAGTTTACCGTTCGTATTTTTACCACAAATTTGCCAATTTTTATCATCTGCTTGAAATAATTTCTATACCTACTGTCGTTTTTCATGAATTTTCTTTCAAAAATATGGGGCAACTTTTATTTCGATTAATTCATTGTCATCAAAATTATAATAATCCGTTTTTTTTAAATTGGCATTATTTAAAAAAATAAAATTTGCAATTTTCTATGGTAAATAAATATCAACAATTTGACAATTTTCATCGTTCGTTGTTAAAATTCCGGGCAAAATGACGAAATATCGGAAAATTAGAACGAACTAATGAATCATCCAGCCAAATATTAAAAAAATTGTACACAAAAACTTCGTATCATCTCTTAAATACCTTAACTTTATTCTTAAGGTGATATGGTATCGTTTTTTACTTATTTTGTTAAAATTTTTCATAAACTTTCTTTACCGTCATATGTACATGTATTTCAATTTTCAGAAGGTTTCATCATGCGGAACTCGAGATATTTATTGGTAAAAATGACATTTTTTTGCATCCTTCCATAAGAGCGCGTGTTAAATATTGCCATCTTCAACAATAAATATCTCAACTTCTACGTG
>JAPYYW010002921.1:0-19540 GCA_030522545.1 Cremastinae sp. A BG-2022a
AGTCAGCGAGCGCGAAGCGCGCACGGAGTGGGGGGCCATAAAAATCTTCCCCTTGGGGGCTTTTGCGTTCTTATAGAAGTGTCGGACTGTATTAAAAAATGCTTGTCACGTGCCAACTGTCCAGCATTATTTTTCCTAATATACTGATGTTTTAAACTGATCAAAGACCTATTACCTAAACGTGCCAGACATTCAGTAGCTGCAGATATACATGCCAGCATATTTGTGCAGATGGCATTGGGCAATTTGCACATTTAGACAATTAGACTTTGGATAAACTAGAACTTTGGTTAAATATCAGGAGCTAATAGACAGTTAGACTCTGGTCAATTTAGGACCCTGCCAAATAAATTGTACAAAACATTCCAAGTTCATCTTTATAGACAAGGAGGGTCCTGAGTCATCTAAAATGTAACTCTGTAAATGTGCCAATTGCCCAAAAGGTACCTCTAGATAACTTAGATCCCTTTTGATAATTGATAATTAATAAGTACTCTAGAAACTCTCATAACTTGAAAATGTCTAATATCATAAATTCGACACCAGCTCTTATAGCTATATATTTTTCTTCCAGCATTAACCTCTCTATACTCTGAACATCCAAATTGCTATTAAATGGAACTTGCTTGCGCATGCGTGAGCTTCGTGCTAAGGAAAAGGGGGAAAAGCAAAGTTGTAAGAGTTTCTTTGCACCAAAGTGTTAAGTTATGACAGTTCGCAGTGTCAGTATCTTATTAATGGCTAGCATGTTACAACATATAGCTATACGTCTACGAATAAATATCCTTTATACGAGTACTAAAATTGGAATAACTGGCACTATATATTGTCTGGAGTTGAAGTACCTATAAAATAGAGTTGTCCCGTAATTTATCTGGATATATGATTAAATAAATCTCTCTTACTAACTATCTATCTATCTTTCTCCATCGTTAAACATTACATCATATTACACCTTAATTTCTAAGATTGTAGTGCACTATTTTAAATTAAAAACCCTCTTCTAGGGCACTATCAGGTTATAATAAATTATATTCATTCATTATTGCTTGAAATTCTCGTAATTTCTGTGCCACATCGAGATAGATTTTCGTTTCGCCTCTCTCGTCTCGTTCTTGTTCGAAATCGCGATAACTCTCGTATACGCGTCGTCTCTGAATTTCGCTGCGTCTTCTCTACGATGTGCGACTTCGTTGGATCCGAAAATGCAAAGCTGGTGCAGCTTGTCCTCGGGCGTGTCGGGAAGCAATAGAACACGCGGCGAACACGTTCGTGAGTAACAAGCGCCACGAAAAATATTCAAAGAGTAAATAAGTACTTTAATTTCAGAGGAAAAAAAATGAATTCGCATCAAAGTCCCTTGTCCTCGGAGAAGGATTTCGAAAAATAATCTTCCATTCCCCGTGGATGATTAATTTCGCACCGAAACGCTCGTTGAATTTTTCAGACCGCCTCGGAATAATCCTTAACACAATTCCAGGTGGTCTTGAATTATTCATGAGCCGGATAAATTGAAGAGAAAAATGCTGGAACACCTTCAGTATTTTTCCCTCTCGTAATCACATCGACAAAAATTTCGAGCTTTCGAGAGCTGTTTCGAGTCGTGCGGCAAAAAAGTACGAAAAGGAACGGAATAAAAAAGCGAAAGGGGTTCCGGGCTCAGTAGCAAATTCGACCGACTGTGTCCGTGCTTCATTTATTAGCAAAGAAGCTTTCACGGTCTCGAAAGAACAACGTAGCTCGCAGCGCGAAAAGTATATATATAAAAAGAGAGAGAGAAAGAGAGAAATAAAAGAGGAAAAGGATTCGAGACTGGAAAACTCGTAAGTCTCGGCAATCGAGGCGTGCACACGAAGTCGTCGCTTTTCCAGAGTTCAACTCCGTGCGAGCATCCGTGTGTGATTCTTAGGAAACTTTTCTTCGAGCTGCGCGAACAGAAAAGAGAAAGGGGGATAAAAAAAAAGGAGAATCCGAAGAAGGGGTCGGTGAAAAAAAATTGAAAGGGAGCGCGACGTATCTTTGCCCGACTAACTTTGGCAGCTGCCGCTTGAGAGCGTTTTACCGAATGGGAAAGTTCCAACTTGAGAATCCTGTATCAGAGGTCTCGTAATGCCTCGGGTTACGACGTCGAGGAATTTCGCGCAATTAATTCACAAGTCCTGTGTCCTCATCTCTCACTCTCGACGGAAAATTTAACTAAATAATAACGTAAGGTAACACAACCAATAAATAAACCAATCGTGTTTCAATACAGAAACAATTAAATAAAAAAAAAGCAAGAATAGAAACATGAGAAACAGTTTTTTTTTTAATTTTTAATACGTGATGTATCGATGGTTCGGTTATACTTATTATTTAAATATTATATTTATAATTACTATTGAAAACAATTGTTATGTTTTTATTATTAATGTTTAAATTATTGAAATAAATTTTTTATATTGAAATAATGATTAAATTAAAAAATTACGTTATTATGTATTTAAAATGATGTTTTTTTTTGTATATTTTTTAAAATGCATTGATAAATATAAGAATTTTTTTTCAGTTAGTAATATTATCCTATTATTATTTTTGACGTATTTATATTTATTAGATAGTAATAACCATCCACCTACAGAATTTTTGTTCATTCTTACCGGGTGTATTTGCTTTTTCTTATTTTATTACTATTTATACTTCTATTTATGCAATACATTGTTTCTTTTTGTTTTTTTAATTCTTCATATATTTTTCCAAGAATATACATATGAGTTATTTTATGCTTAATATGCTTTCTTTTTAAATTACGAGTAACAACGCGGCCGCTTTTTCCTTGTGTTTAAATTGATGTTTTGCGATTCTTCTATAGGCACATGTTTTATATAACCTCGCATAATACGCTCTATTCCAATTGATTGATTATAGGCTTTATGTCTTTTTTAAAATAGGATATTTGATTGAATAAGCTTTTAAAATTAAAAAAAGAAAAAAATTTTAATAAATTTTGCGAATTTTTTTTTAGAATGCCGGGTCCTGTATAGACCCATGAAATTTTCAATTAGCGATATGTCTTACCTTTCTCTTGACGAAATCAGCTTTATGGAGAGTGATTCATAAAGACGATACGAATCTCCTTAATTTTCTGCTCATATGTTCCGTGGGCGTCGCACTTCACTTCACCACCACACAAAACTCAATATTTTTTATATTTTTTAACATCAAATTAAAAAATGGACCATCAAATATATGTATATGGGAAAATGAAAATATATAGGACTAATAATTTATGACGAAAAAAATCTAATTATTCGAAGCAAAACCGCTATTAAAAATATCTGTTCGTTCGAATTTAAAAGACTGCATACGTTTAATGCAACAAAAATTATACTATGAAGAATAAAATAGCGTGATTGAGATTATTTGCATCAATTGGACAGCACTTTTATCCACACTGACATTTTTAAAAGTATTTTGAAATTATATTATAAATTAGAAACTCTAAACACTATTCACTTTTCGTATGATTTTAAATAACGCTGGACACTCGATTGAACTTGTCAAATAGCAAGGAAATGTTTTTCGGTAACGAACTACCTTGCAAGACCAGAAAAGGTCTTATCCCGACACTTTTTGCGGGCCTACTGATTCCAAATTGAGTCGAATGAAAATCCGAACAATCAAGGCCCCGTTCGGTTATTCCCTCGATCTCGACCGATCACCATGGAAACAATTAATGACCGAGGGATTAAGGAAAATTTGAAATTTTTTTTTTCCTCGTTACGTTCGACGGATTTTCTCTCTTTTTTTTTGTTTACGATCCTCGAACTATTCAGGTATATCTGTCCAGTTATATTGGATATAAATAAAAGAAAATTGTGTTGCAAGTTTTTTTCACATGAACTCAGAAAATTTTAGCGTGTTCGAGGACCTCCAGCCTGATTTTTCGAGAATCGAAAATAGGAAAATCACAAAATTTCAAGTGGCAATATCTTTTCGTGTCCTCGACGATATCGACTTTCTAATAGGTAATTCCCGAAAATTTTTGCTATAGACGAAATGAATTATTCAAACATAAAGGTCATTATTTCCAAAGCAGCGCACGTTGAATTTTTTTTAATGAGTAGAGATTAGCCAAAAGTTAATGTGCTTCGTATAATGGGCTCTATTCCGATTAATCGATTAGAGGCCTCATGTCTTTTTAAATATAGGATGATGATTGAAAATTGCGAAAAAGCTTAAGCGTTCGTTCATTGATCGAGTTGTCCTAATGCGAAAAAGAACAATCAAATCAAAAGTTGCAAGATCGTGGAGTCGTCGACCACTTTATTAAATTGGAAGGCCGCTTCGATAATTTTAATGGATACAGCAATAAATTGGCTATTTTTTTGATTGATAGCTGGACCAGAATCAAGCTAAAACGTCGTAAAGAAGAAAAAAAAAGCAATGACAATGGGTAACGAGGCGAAATGAAATTCGGCGGAAGGGATGGGGAAATTGCGCGTGCGTGGGCGGAACGAAGGCTTTTGACGATCGATGTCAAAGGGAATCGCAGATATTCGAGTGTGTTTCCTCCCTAACGAACGTTCAGCGCTCTCGTTTCGCGTTGTTGGACAAAATAACCGAACGACGGCGCGGAAAGCGCTGAAAATCGACCTGTCGGTTCGGAAACCGATAAAGCGCGAGAGACGATGAGACAAGGATGGAATTCCAAATGCCAGACCATGTAATCTCGAGAATAAGAGAACGATCTGGCGGTTCTTCACGCTTCATCGAAACGCCGCGATCGAAGCTTCCGCTGGCTCTCACTCCTTCCATTTTTTTTGTCTTCTTACACATTTCTCAGCATTTTAACCTCTTGGAGACGGGCCGGAAGATATTTTGTCCCCCAATGACCCTGGAATGTTCGTGAAGCTTGAAAAATGGATTCGATCATTATCCTTCTGCTTTTTTTGTCGAATCGAGAGTTGGACGTGACAGGTCAAATTTATCGCTCGGAAAAATGAAGTGCGAGTGACATTTTGAAAAACTCTAATTATGATACATATTATATGACGACATTTGATCGCTCGTCGTGTGATTTTTACTGGCATCCATCTTCCAATCATATACGCTGGCTCGTTTTTGTCCTGCAGCTCAAATGTCACGTATTTGGAGAGTAAAAAATTGGGAAAACTCTAGAATGTTCTTTACTGATTTTACTTTAAGTTCATATTAGTTTTTATAGCCATTCAATAATACAAGTTTCAAATAAATTATTCAAATGAAGCATATACTTTTGAAAAAAAAAGTTATTTTACGAATAAAAATCACAATTCTTTTCTATTCAATTTTAAGCAAACATTTTTTTGGGTATTTACAGTTTCTATTATATGCTTTTATATCAGAAATGAAGTATCAAAGTTATTGCAAAATACATTTTTCATCATAATAAAATATTTTATAGAACTTTACTGTTGAAATAACGTCCAGAATTTTTTTTTCTATTAAAAAAATTATAATTTAAAATGAATATGCATATTCAAAGGAAATAAGAAAATGTTCGCTATATAGTAGCCTTATTCTTTATCGAATCAGGACCTCACGAGGTATAGCGAAGTCCTTGATGTGTCGTCCAAGCGGTGAATCTAATTTGTCCGGTATTGGCACGTGTGTGTACAGACCGTTTCAAAAATCACTGCGACAGTTTCTCTTATCTTTCGAATGCGTTTCACCGGACCATCATACGATCAAAAAGTTTCAAAATAACCCCATTTTTCTTCAAAAGTTACTAAAATTTTTCATCAGTTGATTCCATTTTTATTATAAACAATTATTCGAACATCGAACAAGTATATTTTTCGAGGCATTCCTACAAGAAATGTTTTTCTTTAAAAATGAGTGACTCAATTTTTCAAATAATTATTTTCTTTTAATTAAAAATAAATTAAAAATATATATGTTTACTATTTGTACTATAAAATTGATGAATTGGTTAAAAAATTTTCTTCTAAACGTTTTGAATGTGTTATTTAATAGTATGTAAAATTTTCAAAAAAGTTAATGCAATTCTTGATTTTGGATACTTAAGCGTCCGTATAATAATTTTTGGACAATACTATTGTGTTGTACGCAGCTCAAGTGCAAGTACGAATACGTGCATTGCAAATAAAATTGTACGAAGAGCAATGATGCACGCGGAGCGAGCCCTTTACTCTTCCACTCGAGAGATAAAAGAAGATTCGAGGACTGTCGTTGTCTGTATTCCATTGAAAAACAATGTCGTGTCAAACGAGGTTCAATCCTGAGATACGTAGCTCGTTCGATTCAAAGGGGCGACATCTCTGCTGAAGGAGTTATGCAAATATTTGATCAGAGTAGCTGAATGAAATATTAATGATTCAAAGGAATACATCGAACATATTTTTATTTCATTTTTCTTTATTTTCTTTGTTCCTTTAATGCTATACAGAACTCAGCAATTCGCCTCGTAATTTCGTTCGACAAATTTGCAAGCGGGCGAACAGAAGTGAACGAGGAGCAGAGAGACGAGGAATCGTGAGATCTCTCAAAGGAGGCAAATTCGTGTCTCGAAAATTTATACAGGGAAGAAAATGAGAGGGGGAAAGAGATCGAAATTTCTTGAGGATACTTTTTTAAGAGGGACTCGTTAAGCGTGCTCAGCGTGCTTATGAATGACGTTAGTTTCGCGGAGAAACGTCCGTTTGTGTATTAAGAAGCTCGGGGCGGAGATAAGAGGGGAATTCGCGGAGAGAAATCGTTCGGAGTCGCGGAGGTCGATGTCTTGAGCAAGCAACGCGCCAGGAGTAATTAAGGGTTGATGGTAGCTGAGAGAATCGATCGTCTTCCATTCGCAAGATGGATGTACACGAGCGAGCCCTCTTGGGCGAGAACCTAATAAGCCAACCAAGCTGAAATACCGGTAAGGGGAAAAAGGGGGCGGGGGGGGGAGGGGAGGGCAGAGGGGATGGAGCGAGCGAGAGGAACACATTAAAACCCTTCGCAAGCTCACGCTTGCTGACAGAACAATTTCATCGTCAGCCGGACGAGCGTACCTGCCAAGAAATCAACCAGGTTACGAACAATCGATATCCAATCGTTCCTAGCTTGTTATCTATAACTATGTACACGAAAAAAGAAGTGAAATCGAACATAAGTCGAATTAAATAAAAATACATTCGGCTGATGAGTATTTGGTTCTTTAAACACTAACGTAACGTAACGTAAATTCATTATTTTATTTTATTTTATTTTAATTATTTTATTTTATTTTATTTATTTTATTTGTTTTATTTGTTTTATTTATTGTATTTATTTTATTTATTTTATTTATTTTATTTGTTTTATTTATTTTATTTATTTTATTTATTTTATTTATTTTATTTATTTCATTTTATTTCTTATAGACGAGAAACCGAGTATAAAATGTTTTTTGAAAACGAAAATTAATTACGAAAAATTTACTCAAAAAAAAGGGAATAAACAGAGGCGAAGAAACAGACGACAGGTACTTAACTTTTATTATTATCGCCTTTTATTGCTCTGATTATATGTCACTCGAGTTATTGCTCAGAGAACTTCGTCTTATTTTTGGGAATCGGTCGGGCTTATAATTTTTCAATGGTTGAGAATCCTGTGGTGACTCGATCTATTTTTCGATCTTAGATTTGCGGGCAATTATTCGAATCATCACAATTTATTCTCGTGAACGATTAGTTGTGTGCTTGGAATACTATAAAGTTTATTGCAATAAATTTAACTGCAAAGAATACTGTTTCATGATGGTGAAACGTGTCGATGGAGTTAGTTCACATTAAGTTTTAAGATCAGTTAGTATTTTTAATGAGTATTACATTAGCACTTTTTAAAGTAATCATATCGACATATGCTACTCAAAGAAACACTATTTGGTGTAGTTTTATATGAGGCTCGAATTAATAAATTATGGGATTGAATGAATTATGTCGATTGGATATTCGTACACTAATTTTAGGTTATAAAATAGTAATATAATTTTGGGTGATAGAATTTTTATACATAGTAAATCTTTTAAAATTAATAATTTTCTTTAAAATTTTCATGAACTTTCATTCTAAAAAAATTATTATTAATTAAAAATTGTGAAATAATATCAAATGCAGGAAAAATTAAAAATAATTTTTATATTTTTGTCTATTCAGTAGTCCACTCAAAATATTATGGACATCTTTCCACGTAAAAATCTTTTAAAAGACTTTGTATGGTATTAGCATTTTAAGAAATGTTAAATTCACGATATTCCAGATTTTTTTTCTCAATGTGGACGTAATTTGCGATTGAACGTGCTCGTAAGTGAAAGCCTACAAAAAGTACTATTATGTGCCTAGAAAGGCTCGAGGGAACTGCGCAAGGTGTAGCCATCCCAGAGGGCGAATTATACATGAGTCTCCGCATAGCTGTAATCTCGCAAAAACAGGTGTCTCGATGATAAGGAAGCAAGGAGAAACCAATTTAACGTTGCATCGCGACTCTACATATACATTTAGGTACATACATATACGTGCGCTATTTACTTTAAATATACCTTCGAGCTTTGAGTCAGTTTAATGTCGAAGCACATCGACATAGAACTATTTTATTAAATGTTAAATAATATTTATAGTTTTACGATTTCCTATGTCTCCGTAAAAAAAACACTTGGTCCACGCTGTAATCAAAGTAATAAAAAATTTTTCTAGCTGTAAGCACGATGCATACTTTATGTTCTTGATTTCATATTTAAAAGAATTTTTTTTTGGAAATTTGTTATGTATATTTGTTTTTATTTATTCATTTATTTATTTATTTATCGTTCGAATTTGGAAAAAAATTATTTGGAAGACAAATTAAAAAAAAAACAAATTTTACAAAAATTAAATGAATTTACTTTGATGACGTTTCAAAGATAGATGAAGAGATTAAAAAGGTTTTGTGAATGAAATTAAAATTTAGTTACCTGAATAAAACTCCCATGTAATTTTAATTACAGTTTTACAATTATTTTAATGATTTCTTGTTGTTAGTAAATTCTCTTATTTTTTGAAGAGTTTTCTTTATCTTCATTCACTTCTGCATATATTTTTTCGTATTTTGTTTCAAATTCATTTTTATTTTTATTTATTGCTCCCGTATTTCACTGCGCATACTATTTTCTTTTCGCCCTTCTTAACACGGATTTCTCATGACTTCGTTACGTTCGGTATATGAACTCTTTGACTTTGCATCCAAAATTCTCTCATGTCATAATCGCATCCCCGTTCCGCTTTTCTCTCTTCCCGTATTCTCTTCGCCCATTTCCCTCTTTCCCCAATTCTGCAGCCCTCCTTCCGTTCCATTTCCCCTGTTTCCTCGAAATCATGGGCGAATTCCTGAACGCTGGCAACCGAGAATTTCACGAATGTTTTCTGCAACTCGAGGACTTTTACTGAAAATTTCCTAGCGTCTATACCAACCGGAGCCACTCGAAACACCAACACGGTATTTTCTCTGATCTTGAACTGCATTTTTTATTATATTTTTTTCATATCACATTTCGTGTCTGCATTTTTCATAAATATTTGTAAAGCACAGTCAGACATATTTGTTCAAAAAAGTCACAAATATTTGTACGAAAAAGTTACAAATATTTAATTTAAAAAAATATCACGATAATATTATAAATATATCGTAAAAATATTGTACATTTGGTTTTTTAATTTGGATAATTTTTAATTTGGTTAAAATTTGCAAGTGAGTTTCGAGTAACGAGACTGAAATGTGTCCAAGTTACGTAAAGTTTTGTAATATCAAACTATTCCAAAGTCGATAGCGGGTAGTCGAGGGAAAGAGAAAGCAAGAGAAAAGCGAGGAAGAGGAGCTGAGTAGCATCAGAGGTAGGCAAAGGAACTACTAAGAAGCTCAGATATCTCTCCTGAAACCTGTCGATATCTCATTCGCGACTTTAAATGAAATCAGGGTCGTTCACCCCCTTGTCAACCGGAAATAAGACTTCTTATATTTTCAATGAACTCATACCAGCATCATTTAAATACATGCATCTTGACGTCTTGGAATATCTAAGAAAATCGATACATTTTTTATATCTACATTTTTTTAGAATATATAATAATTATTTTATGGTAAGACAACCAACCGATAGACACTTTTTTCTTTATAATAAAATACGTTTTATTATGTAATACGTGCGCACAAATATATGGGGATTAAAAAAATGTAGAAAATATTTTTCATACACTGACATATTATGTAATATATAAGTCTGCTATTATTTATATAAATCTATAAATTAAGTAATCAATAAAAGCTATCAGATTTCGTAAAAAAAGAAAATCACTAAATACTCAGCATCACATTTTTATTTGAAAAACAAATTTGAGTTATAAAATGGCAAAAATTTGCACTCTATAAAAAATGTAAATATTGGTAGAAGGCTTTTAAAAAATCCGCAGATTTTGTGAACAGTCGAAAAAAAGTAGCTGATGGAAGTAATGATTATTTTTTCCCAGGTTTTTCCCAGACTCGAGGGCAGTGAAAATGGCTTCACCTGCTTTTCGCGTATAGCCACTGAAAAAGTGATTATTGCGTTTTTCGCGACTCTCGAAGCTCGTAAAAATTACGAGAGTAATAAATCGATAGCGCGTGGTCAGTCGGGAGAAGATTTCGTTATTCGCCATTCACGGAAAATACTTGAAAAAAGGCAATAGTTTGGTTTCACCAATTCGAAGGAAAACATCAAAATATAAATAAATTTATTTTTTTAGTATTTTTTTTGTGAATAATGCTTGAAAATTATTACTTTTCACGTAAAATAGAACAATTCGAATATCATTTTAGAATAATAACGAAACTACGTGAAAGTTTAATACTGTGAATAAAATAATGTTGAAAAATTTGTTTAACTAAAACTATTTTTAAATAAAAATCCTGTGCTCAGTATACATTATCCAGTGTTAAATTTTTAATTTTTACCATGGCTCTACCTGCGACAGGTAGGAAATTTTTTATGGTCAACAGTAACAATTAACAAGATTTTCGTATTTTTATCAGTTGACTATATCAATCACCACTGTTTTTAGCAATATGATCCCACGTTACAAAATAATAGTAATTCTTACAATAAAAAATTCTCTCCGTGTAAACGATGAAATTACTCAAATTTTCATTCATTCAATTTGTTTTCTTTTTCTACAGTACATATAATTTTTTCAAATTTTTCTTAAATAAACGGTTTTTGCTATCGAACTACCTTAACATTATCTTCATTTTCTTGTGTTATTGGACTTTATACAAAAATTTTTTGGCTTGCATTTTATGCTTGGGCATAAATCATACTTTGGTCCGTGTACTTTTTGTGCGCATAGTTTTCAATGAATTTAACAGGAAGAAAGTTTTTTCGCGGTTCATTGTAAAAAATGTGAACGCTTGGTGGAGAACGGGGAACGTTTTTACGGTGTTCGTCGTGGGTAGACGACAGTTACGATGATGCAAGCTTTCGGTTAATAATTAATGAGCTCACGCAGAAGCAGCGTATATACTTTTGTGGAATTTCGCGAGCGAGCCGACAGGCTCGGGGACGACGACGCGGCCGTACGGCGACCGAGTGCAAACTTTCGCGGAGTGAAAGTGAATGGGAGAACGCGAGAGTCTCGACGCTTTGAATGGTCAGTGTTTGCACTGGGGGTCGGGGACAAAAGTGCTCCAGAGATAATTCCCCGGAGAAAGCTCATTTTTTGTCGTTTTTACGGGCCGCGCGGTCGCCAGGCTCGAGGATTAAACTTTCCAAGATTTCGAAAAAAAAAGCGACGACAAGGTAAAAAGGAAGAAACTTTCACGGTGGGTAAAATATTATTACCGAATTTGTGCAAACCTACCGAAAAAGATTTCGGGGGTGGGTTAATGGAAGAAAATAGAGTGAAAACGGAGCCACGCTTTTAATTTTCCAAGACAATGTCAAACAATGAGAAAAGTCGAGAAACGGGACTCACCGACATCCGGATCTTCCACTCTATTTCCGCGGATTCTTTTCTCTCTGGATTCTCCCGGTGCTCCGACCGTAAAGAATCGAGAGGGCTGATCTAACCTTGTACCTCGTTTCTCGCCGCTTTTGTAACTGATCCGAGCTCTCTGAAACTGTAAGTAGAATTCCAGAGATCATCTTCTTTTCCAACAAGAGAGAGGTCGAGGGCTAAATGCCTTTCCATACTTTTCATTTTGGCTTACGAATAAACATGTATAAAGCTTTCTTATGGAGAAAAGCCTTCCAAAATTTTAACCACATTGCCAAATATCTCTATGAACATTTTTTGCAGACTTTCGAGAATTTATATCGACTGACATTTTTGTACGTAAAGATGAATTAGAATGATTTTAAAAATAATAAGAAGCTATATTTTTGATATTTTGTCGCGAAGGCATATCTTATATTAAAAAATATTTGAGGATACTCTAATCGATTCATTGGAATAGAGCGCATTATGCGGAGGGCATTAACTTTTGGCTAATCTGGGCTCATTAAAAAAAAATTCAATGTGCGGTGCTTTGGAAATAATGACTTTGATGTTGGAATCATTCATGTCATCTTGGAAATATTTTCTGGAATGACTTATTATGAAGTCGATATCGTCGAGGACACGAAAAGATATTGCCACTTGAAATTTTGAGATATTCCTATTTTCCATTCTCGAAAAATCATGCTGGAGGTCCTCGAGTACAGAGATGGGCAGAATTCAATAGTTTTCTGAGAAATGAAAATTTTTCAATGGGTGATGCTCATTTCATCAATGGTGTAATAAAGATCATCTATTGAAAAATGTTCATTTCTCGGAAAAGTATCGAGCTCTGCCCATCCTTGCTCGAGAAAATTTTCTCAAATCATGTAAAAAAACTTGCAACACAATTTTCTATTATTTATATCAAATAAATTCATCGAGCGTAACGAGGAATTTTTTTTTTAATTTTCGTTAATCCCTTGGTCATTAAGTGTTTCCATGGTGATCGGTCAAGGTCGAGTGAAAAACCGATTAAGGCCTTAATTGTTCTGTTTTATGACAAAATTTAGAATTAGTAGATCGGTATAAAGTGTCGGGATAAGACGTGTTGGGTGTCGCCAGGTAGTTCGTTGCCGAAAAACATTTCGTAGAAATATTTCGACAAGTTCAATTGAGTTTCAGTTCCAGCAAAGTTTAATCATCCGAAAAGTGAATAGTCTAGTGTTTCTAATTTATAATATGGTTTCGAAATACGTTTTAAAAAATGTCAGTATGGATTTATTCTATATAAAAAAAGTGATGAAACCTGTAATCAATTAATCGGAATAGAGCGTATTATGCGAAGTTTTATGAAGTGTGTGCCTAGAAGAACAGCAAAATATCAATTCAAACATGTCAAAAAAGCGGCCGCGTAGCAGTTGCGTTGTCCCTAGTCAAATTAAAAAAATATATGCTACATATACAGTTTAAGTGTTATCTAATTAAATAAAAAAAAAATTCATGATTAATTAATAATGAATTCTTTAACGTGAACATTCGCCTCGTGAGACAATAGGGCACTTTGGCATGAACTCTTTTAAATATAACAGTACCATCAGAGCTACCTTAAATTAAGAAAAAATTGGCAATCCTGTCATAACAAAAATACATCTAGTATTTTTTTCCATAGAAAAAAGTTTAATCAGATTTTTTGCGATAAATCGTTACTCGTTCTCTTTTGTGCGTTTTTATAATCCTGAGAGAAATAAATGTGGGAAGCCTCCTGTGCACCATAAGTCAGGGGGCGGATATTTTTTCTCGATAAAAGCAGTCTGGCCGAAGGAAAATGTTCGTCTCCGAGGAATCTCCTGAAATATATATACACGGAGTACATATATGTATACGTGTATAGCTTGAAAAGAGGGTAGACGAGAAGGGGAGGGGAGTCATCGGTTTTCCGTTGTTCGCATCTAAGCTGAGAGAAAGCCCATTAATAGCCAGCAAAGCAGCAGAAACCAGAAGATAGTTTCGTTATATACAGACACAGGAACATATATAATATCGAGCTATTTTCCCCAGGGAATTCTCGTGCCCAACGAAACTGCCGACGAAATATATACGTCGCTGACTCCGTATACGTACATTCCCCATGGTTTTACTTGTCAGTTTTAAATGGCGTGGCCAGACTGAATGCGAATTGTTCATACAGCTCTCTCGTTAACCGCACTGTAAATGCCCTAACTGAAATTATTACGTGACTCGCAATTGCTGTTTCACCTCTCGATACATCCACCGACCATTCCGCTCGGAATTGTTCACTTTCCAATATTACCAGCATCGATTTTATTCATTTTTCGGCACCGTTTCATTTCCTATTGCCTCGTATATATATATATATTTTTTTCGTTCATTTTCAAAAAGAGGTTCAAAGCTATTGCGTTGAATAATCAACTCGAGTGAATACTGTGAAAAAATTTCTATTGACGCTCCATCGTGCTCCGGTGCTTACCTGAAAATTCGCACCTTCATTTTTAATTAAAAATTTTACACACATTTTTTTCTCTCGTTAACGAAACGTGAAAAAAAATTTTTTACTTTCAGTGCTCTGTAATTTCAAATGGAATACATGTGGCACTTTATCAAAAATGAGAATTTGCTGAAAAGTTATCTTCTAAATTACAGAGTTATATAATGCGAATGAAATATTTCAACTGTTTTACAAATTTCGTGAATAATTTTTCGGTTTTAATTTTCAGTCAAATGCTGATAATTGTCTTATGTTTTTTCTGAATTCGTTAAAATTTTTATTTATTTTTTACTTATTATTTTTTTACTTATATTTATTCTTTAGGTACATAAAGTTTTACTTATGTAATCGTGGTTTCGCACAGTTTTTATTTGATGATATGGCAAAAGTGACTATATATCATTTTTTGTTATAAAAATTATTATCAATTGGTAGTATAATAGTTTTTATTTTAATTAGGAACAGATGTTAAAAAAAACCAACATTTATGTATAACTGGAAAATAAATTTAAGACCGCAATGTATAAAACGCACGAGCAAATGTTGTATACATATATACATATATCGAACTTAGAAATGTAATTACACGTGGCAATTTTGAGGTTCCAGAAATATCTACACTTGAATAATTATTTATTTTTCATGTCAAACTATGAATATAAATGGATTTTACTGAAATTACCTATACGAATATGACAAATATATAAGTGATTATTTAATCGATGTAGACATCTGCGCAAACTCACATGTATGTTTCAAATAACACCAGGCCACAAAAAAAATTATCTATACTTTGGATCAGACTCCCTTATCTTTATGTATTTTTGCGTGCTGAATCCGAATCTAAGATCCATTTTGTCTGTACACCGTCAAAAATTCGAGTAAATTACGAAAAACCATAAAAAATGGCAAAAAAACTGCAGTTTTTGATTCCCTGAATCCGAATCTCAAGCCTATTTAGCCCGTACATCCTTTAAAATTCAAGTAAATTGCAAAAAAACCCTAAAAAATGCTAAAAATTTAAAAAAATTGCTATTATTTTGATTAAAAAATTTTCTGTATTTTTGACTGTTTTGTATTCAGGGTTGGTTAAGTTCACCATTTAAAAAAATTTTTCAAATGATACACTGGCGCATTTTCGCAAATTTTTTTATAACATTTTTTCTATTAATGATTAAAATTATCAATAATAAAATTAATAAAATAATACATTGATAATTTATTTTCACACATTTATTTATTATTCATGTTTCATTTTAATTTAAAAAAAAACTATACTGATTCTGTTTTGGTAATTTTATTTTATGATTTAAATAACATGAATATTATTTGTAAATTTTATATTTTAATACCGGACTTAACAAACCCTGAATTCAAAACAGTAAAAAATTCACGAATAATTTAGGCCGTGTTGGAAAATTGACTGACAGTACTGTCAGTACTGAATTTCCTATCTTTTAACACAGGATGCCAGCGATTTTCAGTAAAGATAGCCAAAAACCGAACACGGTCTTAATAATTCACAAATAATTCGAATAATTCGCTAATTTTCGAATTATTCGAAATTATTCGAAATTTTCCGAATTATTCGAAATTATTCGAATTATTCGAAGTTTTTCGAATTATTCGAAAATTCGAATTATTCGATGCGAATATTAATAATTCGATTCGGAACGAATAATTCAAAAGTTCGAATTATTCGCACACCCCTAATAGTAACTCAGTATATAAATAACTAAAATAAAAACTAAATAAGCTAAATGAACTAAATAGGTTAATAAATAAATAAATAAAAATAAACCGAATAAACTAAAAAAATAAGATAAATAAAGGTAGTAAGTGTAAATGAAGATACAAAGTAAGATAAGGGATGTAAAATAGGCAGTGAATCAATAGTAGCAATGTCTGGCGGATAATTATGGAGTCGGATTTCGATATGACGTAGCTCCGTTAATAGCGCAACTGTTCTCGTCGATAGAGGAGGGAAAGCCGGTGGTAAGGCACACGTTGCTGGTTAGAAGTTCGAATTCAACGGTGCGCCATCGGAGATAACACGTTCGCGAGAAGCTGACGCGAATCGCGGCAGAGAAAGATATTGGCTGAACGCATAATGCACCTCTCTCCGCTGTCAGATTTATACGCGTTTATTACACGTCGGTAGAGAACGAGGGAACATTTCCAGGGCATTGAATTTCCCAAATAATTCGACCAGAATACCGAACGGCCCCGTATTCGTGTTCATTCGCGGATTTCGCTCATGTTTGCGGCTAAAGATGCTCGACCGCGCACAGTCGACTCGTATATCGCGTACATTCACCTGTACACGCCGCTGTTATCCATCCACCTCGCGTTATATTTATCGTTAAAGTCTCACTCTGCTAATGGCCGTTCTAATGGCCGCAATTATGAATAATCTTGCCATGAGTATACTGCGCACTAATCACGCCGTTCAACTGTACAACTGCACTTTTATACGGAGAGAAAAAGTTCGAGAAAAATTACCATGTTGTCTCTATAAAGCTTGTGCAAACGAAATGTATAGGAAATTTTTTGAAAAATCTTGGAAAAATTGCTCCAAAGCGTTAGAAATTTTACCCTGCTGCACGGATATTTTATGAAAAATCTTGGAAAAATTGGTCTAAAGCGTTTCAATTTTTACCATGCAGCACGGTAAAATTTCCTATACATGTCGTTTGCACACGCTTTATAGAGACAGCATCGTAATTTTTCTCGGACTTTTTCTCTCTGTGTATGACAGTAATCACCAGAATCGCTCATATTCTATTTTTTAATCTTACATAAGCATTTTAATTCATAAAAATCGATAAAAAAGAGTTTTTAAGGTAGTTCTATCAAAAAATCGTTTTTTAAAGATTTTGTTACAAATTTGCAAAAACCTTCTTTGATACAATGTGCGATTGTATTACATTTAAAGAGGTTTCACGATGCAGAACTCGAGATATTTATTGTGAAAAATCACTATTTTCTGCAGTCTCCCATAAGAGCACGTGTTAAATATTGCGATCTTCAACTCTTGATATCTTGACTCTCTTTATTGTACTTCAAAGAAGCTTCCCTTAGTTAAAAAAATCCTAAGATTATGATTTTTTTGGATTTCATATACATACGTAGCAAGTACAAGTCACCTTGGATGACCTTGAATTTTGAGTATATTGTTCTTAAAACAATTTGCAATAACTTTTTTTAATTGACTTAAGCTCAAAAACCACATGGTATGGAGATAAATTGAAATAAAAACTTTTTATTTGACTGTACCAATAGAAATACCTTAATAAAAATTTTTCTTAATTTCATAATGAAATTACTTATTGTAACTTCGTCAAACATCAAATGATTGTAACTTTCAAATTCCAACTTTCACACTCGTGCTCGTGTCAATACGTCGCAAGTCTTCAATTTATGCACAACTTCATGCCATTGAACATTCGTTCACTTTTTGCAATGTTCTTTACTATATAAACTAAAGTCATTGGATAAAATGCTGGTCTATATATGTATTTTTGCCAAAAAACGAGATGAAGTTTCTTTGACATAATATATAAACGTTTCGACATTAGTATAAAGATTTGTCTAAAATTTTGGAATGTTTTTTCGGTTAAGTATCAATATAAATTTATATTGAAAATTATAATTTTTAATACAAGCTCTTACGGAACGTTACAAAAATGTACGATTTTAAACAGAAAATATAACATATCGATTTCTAAACTGGAAAGCTTTTTCAAATTTTACACAAATATACTTGAGGGCCATGTTTAAGATTAATATCCGTGGAAATTTTTAAAAAATTCTATAACAAAACCAATTATAAAGATTCAATTGTATTTTATTCGTCAAATTTTTACGCCATATGTCTTGTTATCTGCTTTCACATAAATACCACACTTACCCTGCTTTTCTACATACAGAAAAAAACATCTGTTATTTTCGTATAAAAATTCGACTGACGGAAAGAAAAATTATTACACCCGTATTTACAGAAACTTCGTGAATACCGAAATTCCACGTGTGTTTACAATTCGTGTCCCGAGACCTAATTAATAATAGCTACCGAATAATAGGATTCATTGCGCCGTATCTTATTTCATTAGAACATATTTAAAAAAAGGTGAAGGAACTAATTTGAATATCTAATATATTTTTTCATTGGATACATAATCAGACTATTGAAATTTTTTGTATAAAAGCTGATGCTAGCCACACTACAGGCAGTATAGCATTGATCCTCGAGAGATCTCATCGACAATCAGCAAAAAAACATTATCAATTTCCAGGTAATTCGATAATTCTCTACCTATATATTTATAAAGCACCCAAATTGCAAATCCACAAATAAATGTCATAAATGAATAATTTTTTACAGACAGCATCCTGAATTACTAATTCCTCAAAAATCAATATGGCTAAACTATTCATTTTTTTCTTGGTCACGATGTTCATTATAATGGATGAGTACTCTGAAGCTGCAAACAGTAAACAATCAACATCTATTATTCCCTGCGATCCATTTGGCACGCCGGTGAGCAAGTTTTCTTTATATTTTCATACGTTTCAATTATCGTTTAATGAAATTCAAACCTTTGAGAATAATTGATTTTTTGTGCTCAGTGTGTAAGACTAAATGATTCCGATACCAGAGGAAATTGTTGCAAAGGTATGATGTGTG
The DNA here is from genome assembly GCA_030522545.1 of Cremastinae sp. A BG-2022a. Classification (NCBI taxonomy): domain Eukaryota; kingdom Metazoa; phylum Arthropoda; class Insecta; order Hymenoptera; family Ichneumonidae; species Cremastinae sp. A BG-2022a. The sequence goes on from JAPYYW010002921.1 coordinate 19,178, forward strand.
TCTTAAACATTTGCACGAATCCTTTGACATTTGGAAAGTATAAACCTCAACAACGGTCCTCAAAACTAGCAAGTTAGTACAAGCCCTGATAATTTCTAATCCGTTTGGTTATTGATTACAACTAGGAATCACAAAAAATCAGAAAAAAACGAAAATATAAAATTTATCAGATAAATTCATCGAAAATTTTGATCTAAGTTCATTGACGTCATATAGTGGAATATGTCCGAAATTTAAGGATGTCTCACGAATGTAGGCATCGTGATATTAATTGTATAGAATAACAACTTTTGAAGTGCGATCGTAAAAGAGACGACGATTACTTTCAATATTGAATAATGGATATCTGGATTTTCCAGAAGA
>JAPYYW010002922.1:0-29383 GCA_030522545.1 Cremastinae sp. A BG-2022a
AAAAATTAAATGCTGATTGTTGGTGAGTGACTAGAAAAATGCTGGACCAATTTGGCTAGTTTTTTTTTAATGTTCGTAATAGTTCAACACGGGCTTTTAGGGAAAGAAAAATGGGAAAATTCGTGAAATATTTGAAAGTGCACCTTTCTTTTGGATTTTTGCATGAATTCGAGACTATAACTCATGATTCGAATTTATATATGGGTAATTATTTTCCCATTTTGATTGTTATGGTCCTGGAAAAGTTTTAAGGAAAGTAAAATTAAAGGAAAGTTGAAAAATTTGGACAAACCGCTAAAATAATAATTTTTGTATGCACTCTTAATCATAACTGATGATGAAATCCACACATTTCGTTGATTCCTTTTTGTTTTGTTCGTTATACTCTCGGAATGAACATAACACAATTGAAGGTTTTCAATTGAAAAAAAAATCTGGTACATTTGGAATATAATCTGGAAAAACGTATTCCAGGCTAAATTGAAATAAAATTACATTTGTTTTAACTATATTGTATTGTCTCGCGATCTGTCCCTCAACCATAGTTATTTTATTTCCATTTCAATTTGTTTCGCTACGTGTCCAAGTATCACAAATTGTTTTTCACAAATTTAAAAAAACGATCGCAAAAAAATCTATTGAAATTTGGAAACATTTATTGAATTTTTATTTAATATAGTGTTGAGTGAAATATAGTTATGTAATTATATTAAATGTTCAATTTATAATTTGAATTTATAATAATAATAAATTATAATTTAATTAATTTAATTAGTTTAAATTTAATTTCTACTCGCAGGTCTTTATTACGGCGTGAGTATTTGTCTCGTATCTTTTGCTTCGGGTCTAGCAGTCGTCACTCTGAACATTCATCATCGAGGAGTACGAGGAACTCGAGTACCAACGATCCTTCGATCATTAATCCTTAATAAATTGGCTAGATTCGTTTTTCTGAATTTTCAAGAAGTGAGTTCTAGTCGATAAAAATAATATTGTTTCAGTTTCATAAAAAAAGTTTTAAGAAAAACAAACAATTCAAGATAGTATACTGGTAAAAATTGCATATTGATATTTAATAATTACAATGTAATATCTTTTCAAGATATTATATGGCTATGGCTATTATAATTTGGTTTCCAAAAATGGTGGATTATTGCTTATCAAAAATGATGTCATAGTCTAATATTTCTGAGAACCAAATGATGACAATCCAAGCATCTAAAATGTAATAAATTCTCAAATAAAATGAATATTATTGTTACAACATTATTGTAAATACCATCATGATTTTTCTCGATGTGTAGTTGATTTTATTTAACTAAAAATATGAAAATAATAATATTTTTGATATTGTACAGCAAAGGCCAAAAAATTCAAATTCGAGTGGCTATCAGGACGCGCCTTCCGAGCCACCGAGACGACGAAATAATTGCCCGTTGCATTGCTCAACGGAATTCATGTCTCAGCAACAGGCCCAGCGGACGTCCCCGAAGTATCTGGCTCGAAGACACGAGAGCAACAATAGTAGTCCAAGTTTAGGTAAAAAAAAATTTTTTTAAATTGTTTCAGCTAAATACAAAAGGGTAAAAATTTTATTTTAAGGTAGTTCTATACAGCTACAGTAAAATAAACAATTTTTATCTCAATTTTTCTCCATACGATGTACTTTTGAGCTTAAATTTATTGAGAAAAATTCTTGCAAATCGATATGAGAACAACATACTGAAAATTCAAAGTCAACCCATTTTGCTATGCATGTACGAAAATTATTTTTAAAAATTATTTATAATTTTTTTATTAAATTAAAGAAAGCATTCTTGAACTACAATGAAGAGCTATTCTAAATTTTAAGAAGCTGCGCAATCTAGAATTCATGATATTTAGGATTGAAAATTGCAATATACTTAACACGAACTCGTACACAAGATCACTGATAATTGAGATTTTTGACAATAAATATTTAATTGTCCACATGGTGGAATCTCTTAAGGTCAGAATATCTTAAAAATTTGCACAAATCTTCTTTGAGGTCCTGTCGAAATGTATGCCAAATTTTATGAAGCTTCACCATCTAGTAATCGAGATATTAATTGTTAAAAGTCGTCACATTTTTCAATCTCTCTTAAGAGCCCATGTGAAAAGTAACAATTTTTTGAAATAAATATCTCAAAAGCTCCCTGGTGAAGCTTCTTTAAATTTTGCATACATGTTAATACGACGTCAAAGAAGATCAGTAGAAATTTTGAAAAAATTCTGTCACAAAAAATTCAAGTGATAATTCAACATTTAATTAACTCTAAAGCCTAACTTTTGAACAGACTGTCACGCGACTCCTACCTTAAAATTTGATAGATGTATACAGATAATATCAAATAAGAATTATGCTAATTTTCAACAAAATCGTAATTAAAGGATAAAACTGCGGAATTATTTTAACTCTTTATTTTTTATTTAATTTTTTATTTGATAGATGTATACAGATAATATCAAATAAAAATTGTGCTAATTTTCAACAAAATCGTAATTAAATGATAAAACTACGGAATTATTTTAACTCTTTATTTTTTTATTTAATTTTGATTCCACAACTCGGGTTTTGGAATTCCCTGCGTGTTTCGCATCAGGGCAATATACTCCCTTTTATCGGAATTGCGGTTCGACACAGCGTAATATTCATTTGCGCAATGCCATGTGTCCGTACGCATTGCTTCAATTTCCGGTCGCGTTCGTACAAGTTTATGTGGGTACGTTCTTCCGGTCAGCGAAATTCGCGGAACGCTGATCCCCGATGCCGATAAATGCCGATTCGTTGATAGAGCTCACATTTTCGTAACTCCTAAATTTCCAATTTCTCGGCAACCCTGACTCAAAAAAATTGTTTTAAAATTTATTTGCGGTTATATACACATTTCTGTGTAATTTTATTCGTACCGAAAAAATACATAAATTGTTGAACGTACACCAAAATTGAAAGAATAAAATTATTTTTATGATGTTCGATTCTCACTCAAAAATCCCCTTTTGAGGCCTTTTTTTAAAGATGATGATTTTATCAGTTTTATCGAATCGACCTTTCATTAGCTTTCATTCAAATTATTAGTATACATAGAGAATTAATTATATTTATTTCATATTTTTAATAATTTGCTTCTTAAATAAAATATATTAAAGATAATTCTATATCGTTTCCTTCGAGTACAGAAGAATATGTCTATAGCAAAAGTCACATGAATTTATCGAGAGTAATCACAACGAATACAAAAAGAAAAGAGTGATCTCAATTTTAATAATTATTTTTTCTAATCCAAAAACTATATAGAGTCAAATTATTTGTTTTTTTTTTTACTTTTTTAACGTATAGTTCTAAAATCCAATAGTTTTTGGAAAAAGTTTGTATGGTCTGATTCAAAATAATAAAAAAATATTGTACTTTCGATTCAAACCGATATGCTGTAAAGTGCAAACCTTTTTAGAATATTCTAAAATAAAAAAGAGTCCACTTATCCAAGACGTGAGAATATTATTTATTTTCATAGTACGTACTAAATCCTAAAAATACCATAAAACATTCAACTTATTAAATATGTAATATAGCAGTGAATAATCGTTATTAAAATTATTATTGTAAATGCAGATCTTGGAAGAGAAAGCAGTCTGGAAGCCCACTGGTCGCGAATCCTCGTCAGGGTGCACACGACGATCGATCGTAACGAGAGACGACTTATGGATCAGGATAATCGAGAGAAAACCGAGCTAGAGTGGAAACAAGTTGCCCTCGTCAGTGATCGTGCTTTACTGTGCGTATTTTTTTTAACAACGATCATAAGCACAGCGGTTATTCTCTGTGGTTCGCCACCTGCTTCCGAAGTCACTAAGAAAGGCTAACGCCTTTTTTTTCTTCTAAATATAAAAAAAATATGAGAAAAGAGCGTCGATTGTCAATTATGATTAAAATAATTAGACCTGTGAATAATTGCTTCTATCGCTGGCTAGCTTTCGTATTACTTATTATTTTTACTTATTATTATTTTTTTTAATTCTATTCAACATACACTTGCGATCGAACGTTCTGTTTCGACCACTCGTGAATTCTATTTACGAAAAATGTTGATGCTTCATCGAACAAGGTTCGTCTCGATCGAAAATTAAGTATTTTTCGCTTTTGGCATCTACGAGAAATGTAAGTATTATTTTCATTTTGTTTTTCAATGGAGATTTTTATTGTCACACATGAGAATTATTTTTTTCATAGTTTTTGAGAATGTTCGAGCTTTTGACGCATGCATTTCATTCCTATCATCAATGCATTTAGTGTTTATGATTCAAGTGTTTATGATTCAATGATTTAGTAATTATGATTGCTCTTGATGATATTTTGAGTATTATTCAATGGACTACGAAAAAGTCATTGAGTTCGAAACTACGACTCTTGAATTACTTCTTTTTTCATTATCAAAATCTGTTACGAAATGTTTATTTGTTGTTAGTATAGATACATCTGAATTATAACTTATTCCCAGAGCTCTCTAGCAACATTCTTAGTTTATCGAGTTGTTGACCATAGACCAAGAAAGGATGCCATAGATTTGAGTTTCTTAAATTTTTAATTCAATTGTGAAAATTATGACAAATGCGGTGTGGATAAATTTCGTTCAGGATTAGCTGAGATTTTGAGATGAATGTTTGAAAGTAGGTTTTGGTGTCGTTTAGGTCGATGGTGATGTAATTTATTTAACACAAATATAATTGGTAGAGGAGGGTGGGACTTGCTGAGCAAATTTTCACGTGATTTGACATAAGTTTTAAATTATTCACATTTACTTAGTGCATACTCATGCCATTTGATAAATGATGTATCTTGTTTAATACTATCTAGATAATAAACAATATTTTTATATTTGCTCTACCTGCTCAAGCTCAATATTGATAAGTTATAAAACACTACGCAAAAGTAATCATTTATTAAATACATATTTATTTATAGTCACAGTATCAATTGGTCTATGAAAAAAAAAATCATTTTCAGAATAAGATAAATCTAACAATAAGTAAACAAAAAGAATCATAATCTGAGTTTTTCGATGATAATTTTTTCATGATTGTTACTCTTAGTTCTTTTCCATTTAAAAAAATTTTTAGCATCAATAATTATCAGGTATAGCAAGTTTAAATCGTACGAAGTTAATAATTTATGAGATCGAAAATAAATATAGGGTAAATTATCTTATTGAGCAAAGCCTACTCAAATAATCCCACATCGACATTTACAAATAATCGTCAGGTTATATAAAGGTAGTTCTACGAATGCATACCCAATTATAATCGACATTTAAAAAATTTCGCAAATTGTAAACGTCTGCTTGATCATAGGCTGTTTCCAGGTGAGCTCCGTATAAGAGGTATTTTTTTCATAATTTTTCAGAATGTTCCAGTTTTAACCCACGAATTTCGTTCCTGTTGGTAAATTCTTTATACAATGTTTTAAATACTCGACGACTACGAAGAAGTCCTTTTTCGTACTCGAAATATCAACGTTTTACATTTCACCATAAAAATCAACATCACAATAAAAATCAATATTCTCATTAACAAAATTTATTAGGAATTGTTTATTTATGGTCAATACGAGTGTTCCCAGAGTCCTCTGACAACATCTTCAGGTTTTTAAGTCCTTGATCAGCGACCAGCAAAGGCTGTCGCTATCCTCTTCAATTTTCGGATTTTCCACATTTTTAAACGCCATAATGCATTGAGTAATGGAAAGGGCTTATATTGGAAAGACATGGGCATAGGCGAAGGTACAAGTGAAGGTACAAGTGAAGGTACAAGTGAAGGATAAGTAGGCGGTTTGCCATTAGAAGAGAAATACGGGTTGATATCGCATATTGGTTTGTCTACCATAGTGGGCTTAGGTTTTTCTATCGATTTAGCATTCGATTTGAATGTTTGCAATGGTATTCCAGGGACAGTATAAGATGGTATCCCAGGGAAGTGTACCCCATGGGTCGTAAAAGATGGTATTCCAGGGATGGTAATAGATGAGAAGCCAGGGATGTTAATAGATGGTATATGGATGGGAGGTAAATAGACAGTTTTGTATGTCTTTTTGGGTATTGGCTTAGATTCCTTTTTAGGTAGAGATTTGTGTGTCTTTTCGGGAACTGGCTTCTGTGCCTCTTTGGGAACTGGCTTCTGTGTTTTATTAGGAACTGGCTTCTGTGCCTCTTTGGGAACTGGCTTCTGTGTCATTTTAGGAACTGGTTTTTGTGGCTTTTTAGGAATTGCTTTCTCTGCTTTTTTGGGAATTGATTTTTGTACCTTTGTGGGATTTGGTTTCTGTACCTTGTTGGGTATTGATTTTTGTGTTTTTTTTTTAGGTGTAGGTTTGCGCGTAGTACTGGGTAAAGGTTTTCTAGTAGGTTTGCTTGTAGTCTTGGATTTAGGTTTTTTTTTTGTTTTGGGAATCGGCTTGCGTGTAGTCTTAGGCGTCAATTTGCGTGCAGGTTTGGAAGTAGGTTTGCTTGTAGTCTTGGATTTAGGTTTTTTTTTTGTTTTGGGAATCGGCTTGCGTGTAATCTTAGGCGTTAGTTTGCGTGCAGGTTTGGAAGTAGGTTTGAGTGTAGATGCAGGTAGTGTCAGTGGTGGTTGTAATAGTGGTTCTGACGAACCTCTTGCGTTACCTAAAAAATCTCTATTTGGTAGATTTAGGTGTGGATTGTCAACTCCAGATATGGCACTAAAGTTAGGTATAGGATATTGCTTTTCAGGTGGAAATTCAGGTATGAATGGAAAAATCTCTGAAGTTGTACCTATGTAAATTAAATAAGTTCGTTCCTGCTGATCGACGTAAATAGCATATACTTTCGAAGTTGCCTTATCAATGAAGACCTTTCCAATTTTTTGAGGTATTTGAATTATTTCCTTTTCTATAGGGTGAATAAATTCAATAATAGGTATATCGTGTGGTCCAATTTTCTTCACTGCATTCATAATCAGCATTGCATTATTGATGTTGTCGTGTATAACTTCATTTATTATAGGGAAAACTTCAAGTTTTTTTCGCTTTGGTATCAGCAAAGTTCGACTTTCCTCGTCCACGAAAATGATAAAAGCTTTCAAAGTAGTAGGATTTACAAATTCATCTCCTGTAAATACTGGAACGTGCATTATTTTACCATCTATGGGATGTGAGAATCGGATATAGACGTTGCCATCTTTTCCTACAATCTCTTGAGTTTTCGTCACGAACAAAGCTTTCGATATGTCGTAATGGGGGAATCCTTTCAGCCCTACAGAACCGTCAATCGTTTTCATTTTCGGTATGAGCAAAGTTTGGCCTAGCAAATCCACGAAGATTACAAAAACCTTCGACATCTTTGGAATCACATATTCGTCTCCGTCTTTCTTCGAGACTGTTAATGTTTCACCGGTTATCGGGTGATCAAACTCTATCATCGGTTTACCATCTTCTCCATAAATTTCTCGACTTTCTCTCAAAAATATTGCGTCCTTCAAACTGTACGTAGGAACTCCATTCACTACAAGGGATCCCTTGATAGCTGGCTTCTTTAATATTAATAAAGTTCTCCCTATTGCATCCACGAAGATGATGTAGGTTTTAAGAACTTCTGTAGATTTTTGTCCAGGCCATTTACGTACGACGAATTCATCCCCTCGATATTTTGGTACTCGAATTATTTCACCAGTTAAGGGATGTGTGCACTCGACTTCGAGATTATTTTCTCTACCGACTTTCTCTATCGTATTCGTGACTATGATCGCATGCTCTATGTCATAACTTGGACGTCTGCGAATCATTGTGGACCCTGCCTGATGATCCGAGAATGGGATACCGTTAACGTTTATGCTCATTTCATTGTTTATACTGATCCTTTTTTTCCTTGTTAAACGTCGAGATTCGCTTGTCGTTGCTTCTCCCATCATCGGATTATTCGATAAATCTCTTTTTTTCCTTTTTACTTTATGCTCGACAATTGGAGATTTTTTGGTTTCGGACTTTTTTATTTCTGGTCGCGATAACAGGGAAGGTGCCGAATGGGACAATGTACTGAAAAATTGATTAACAAAAGTCATTAAAGCTGTGAGCTTACTAATGGTAGGAGAGAATTAAAGGGATTACGTATACTTTTACAAGTTATCACATTTTTATATATTTCATATGAAGGTAATATTAAATTATTTGATTTTTATTACTTTTGAGATATATTTTTATATAATTATCTATTACAGTATAATATAGTATGTGAGTATAAGAGATGCCAGGTATTCTCAGTAGGATCTGTACTCCAGAAATATTTTATATCACACATTAAACATTATTTTTAGAATAAAAAAGAGCTGTAAAATCAATAAATCTTCATGATAAGTATAAGTTTTATATTTACGATTGTTAATCAATTACGAAAATTGTTATGTTTTCGAGTAAAACACTTTCCATATTATTCCTGGGTATCGATTTTCAAAAAGAGGCTTCTGGGAAACGTTTTCCAAGGTTATTATTTCAATAATTTTTAATGGAAATTAAAAACAACATTTTATTGACACTCGTTATTTTTTGTGTATAATGAGTCATTATTTGGATAATATGTATTTAAAGTTTAAACAAACTTGTTGATTTCATAAAAAGTGTCGACTTGTAAAAGGCATGTGTCCCTTTAAATTTACTCACGTGTCATTGACCGTCGAAATTTCATCTATCGTGATGGATCCATGTTTTCGTCGATTTACATCAGAAATCAACGAAGTATTCAATATCTGGTTAATTTTGGAATAATCAATAATTGTCTTCCTGTTGACACTGGAATTTCTATTCTCGTTGGAACTAATCGACGTCGACGTTCTTCGAGACTCATTCTTGGGGATACCAATCCGATTGTTTTTCACTGTGAAAGTCTCGTTAATTTTTTCGTTCGATATTTTCGGTATCGAACCAAGCTCACCTGACGTCAAAAAGTAAATAATAAATATTGAAAATTATTTTTCAAGGCCTTCAATAAAATCAGTTGTTTTATTTATTTATTTTTTTTTTTTTTCAAAATTTGAATTACCTGTAACATTTTTTCCCTTCTCTTGAGCCACGAGCAAGTTAACGAGGAAGACGAGAGCCACAACGTGCCCGAGGTGAGAATGAATAAAGATGAACATTGTCCATGCCCGGCTTGAAGCTCGACGAAAAATACGATAGAGGAGCTGAGCATCGCTACGTCTTAAATCGCTACCGTTCATTAAATTTCATCTCCTATTGTCAAAGATAAAAATAAAAAAGAAAGACGAAAATGATAGAGAACCTTATCGAATGGCTGTGACGAGAGATCAGCCAATGCTAGACTTTTTCAACAGTATAAATACAAGTGTAACGAACCAAATTAATCCATTGCCTAGTTCAGTGGAACAGTAGACAGAGCGAAAAATGAAGATTGCTTCTTAAAAGTAAATTCGAGGCACCAACTTTATTTTATTTATTTTTTTTCGATTGGCTTCGATACGAGGATATTCTTCTTTACGACCATATAAAAAATTCACAACTTGTCCAATTAATTACTTGACAAGGAATATTTGTTTCGTAATATATTGTTTTAATGTATAATTTATTTATTGAAAAATATCTCTAATATTTTAACACTCCACTTATAGAGCTGATGATAATTTTCAATTTCTTTAAATATTTAACTTGGTATGATCATTTTTTATACATAGTTAATTATAAAAGCCTTAATAAAAGTTTTGTTTTTGTCTGTGCAAATTAAAAAAAGGCTCTTTTAGAAATAATAAGGGACTGAAGCACAAGCAATTTTTACGAAATTTTTGTACTTTACTTCATCATGGAGAGAAACGTTTGCCTCGTGAAAAATTTATTCAACTGCACAAGAAATATTATTTATTATATAAAAAATATGTGAAGATAGTTATTCTCAAATATTAAAAAATAAAAATAAAAATGATTAATAATATCGAAAAGGAAATAAAAATGAGACAGATACATTATTTGTTTTACAATTGTTCTTCCCACTGTCAAAGCATGCGAGCGAATTGCCTTGCTGGATTGGTTCCCCAAGCGAAACAATCAGTAGATCGAAAAATTTCTATCACTTCCCAGGGAAGATCTTCAGCTCTTCAGTTTTTCCATCTAAAAATATAAATTTTTTGTTATTTGTCAAAAGTGAAAAATATTCTAAAGAAAATAATGTCAAAAATCATACTTTTTAAAATTATTAATTCATTATTTCAATTCATTTGTGTTCTTGTTTGACTTCTGGACACAAAAAAATAAAAGCATTCACAAAATGTTGCAATGTGATTAATCACATTATTTCTTGCATCTAATAGAATAATGTTTAAGTACATGCAAGTTGAGCAATTTTTTGTGAGTCACTGTCAATCACTTTTTCTTTAAATAACGAGCTTGTGTAAATGCTTAATTCATACTTTAATTGATTTTTCTTACACATTAAAGGAGGACTACGTTAACTTATGAAAAAAATCGTTTATTTTCATAATTTGTACCAGTCTTACAAGTATCGTAACAAATTCAACTTATTAAATAATATTTTATTACATAATCCTTAATTATTATTGTAAATTTAAATCTTGAAAGAGAGAGCAGCCTGGAAGCCCTCTGATCGCGAATTCTTGTGAAGATGCAAACGACGATCGAATATATCGAGGGAAGACTGGTTGGTTGGAAAAATCGAGCCATAGACTGAAAACAAGTTGCTCTCGTCAGCGATCGAGCTCTACTTTGTATTTTTAACAGATTTTTTAAACTCGCTTTCTTCCTTTATGTTTAAAAAAACAACGATTGAATGTGCAGCAATTATTCTCTGTGGTTCTCCATCCTTTTCTGAAATAACTAAAAAAAGCTAATGCCTCGTTTTTTCTGTCAATTAAATATAAAAGAAAATATGAGAAGCAAGCATCAATTGTCAATTATGATGAAAATAATTAAATCTGTGGATAATTGTCATTTCTCGCATGCTTTCTTGCTACTTATTTTTTAATTTCATTCAATATACATATATGATTCAACATTCCGCTACAGCCACACGTGAATTTCATGGTGGAATATTTTGATTTTTCATCGAACAAGTCTCGATTAAAAATTAAGTATATCTCGCTTTTGGCATCTACGAGAATTGTAAGCATTATTTTCATTTTGTTTTTCAATTGAGCTTTTTATTGTCGCCCATGAGAGTTATTTTTTAAAATAGTTTTTGAGAATTTTATTTCTCTTATCAGTTCATTTAGTGTTTATGATTAAAGGACCAATCTTTATATAATATTTTGAGTATCCAACGACCACGACGAATTGCTTCGATATATCAACGTTTCACATAGATATTATTTTCGTAATCAAAATTTTGATACGGGACGTTTACTTGTGGACAATATATGGCTCTCCAGAATACTGGCAACATTCTCAGGTCTTTCAGTTCTTGATCAGCGACCAAAATGGCGTCCCGATAATCTTTTTTTCATTTGCCACATTTTCCTCTTTTTCAAATCCCATAGATTATTCATCATAGAGGAGGTCCTTAATATAGGCCTACGAAGGGGTCTAGGCCTACTAAAATGTGGAGGCCTATAAAAAAGTGAATGACGTTTTGGAAAAAAAAACGGCCTGCGTTTGCATGGCTTCTTCTTCAGGGTCATAGGTATGCGTATGGGTTTCAATATAGGTTTGGGTAAAAATTTGCATTTACGCATGCACTTTTTTTTGGTAGTAGGTTTGGGTATATGTATGAAAATAGGTTTGCGTGTCGTTTTAGGAATAGGTTTAGGTGTCGTTTTAGGGATAGGTTTAGGTGTCGTTTTAGGAATAGGTTTAGGTGTCGTTTCAGGAATAGGTTTAGGTGTCGTTTCAGGAATAGGTTTAGGTGTCGTTTCAGGAATAGGTTTAGGTGTCGTTTCAGGGGTTTAGGTGTCGTTTTAGGAATAGGTTTAGGTATCGTTTTGGGAATAGGTTTGGGAGTCGTTTTAGGAACAGGTTTGCTTGTCGTTTTTGGAACAGTTTTGGATGTCGTTTTTGGAATAGGTTTACGTGTCGTTTTAGGAACAGGTTTGCTTGTCTTTTTTGGAGCAGGTTTGCTTGTCGTTTTTGGAACATGTTTGGATGTCGTTTTGGGAATAGGTTTACGTGTAGTTTTAGGGTTGGGTGTCGTTCTGGGAATATGTTTGCGTACAGGCTTGGATGTAGGATATTTAAATGGTGTCTCTGGTTGTCGTGGCATAGGTGGGAGTGTAGTTGGTACATTTGGGTGGGGTTTGGAACTGATATTAGGAATAGGATAAACGTTGTTAGGTGGAAATTGAGGTACTACTGGAAAAATCTCTGAAGTTGGGCCTATGTAAATCAAGTAAGTTCGTTCCTGCTGATCGACGTAAATAGCGTAGACTTTCGAAGTTGTCTTATCAATGAAGACCTTTCCAATTTTTTGAGGTATTTGAATTGTTTCCTTTTCTATGGGGTGAATAAATTCGATAATTGGCATACCGTACGGTCCAGTTTTCTTCACTGTATTCTTAATCAACGATGTATTCCGAATGTTATCTTTTACAACTTCATTTATAACAGGGGAAATCTCAAGTTTTTTCCGCTTTGGTATCAATAAGGTATGCTTTTCCGCGTCTACAAAAATGATAAAAACTTTCAAAGTTGTAGGATTTACAAACTCATCTCCTTTAAATGCTGGTACATGCATTATTTTATGATATATGGGATGCACAAATCGAATATAGATGTCGTCATCTTTTCCCACAATCTCTTGAGTTTTCGTTACAAACAAAGCTTTCGGTATGTTGTAATGGGGAAATCCTTTCAGAGCTACACAACCCTCTACCGTTTTCTTTTTCGGTATGAGCAAAGTTCGGCCTTGTAAATCGACGTAGATGATATAAGCTTTCGATATCTTTGGAATCACGTATTCGTCTCCATCGTTCTTTGGGACTCTTATTCTTTCGCCGGTCATCGGATGATCAAAATCGATCATCGGTTTACCATCAGCTCCAATAATTTCTTGGCTTTTTACCAAAAATATTGCGTTTTTCAAACTGTACGCGGGAACTCCATTTATTACGAGGGATCCTCTAATATCCGGTCTCTTTAATATTAGTAAAGTTCTTCCTGCCGCGTCTACGAAGATGATGTAAATTTTGCGCATTTCAGTTGGTTTTTCTCCAGGCTGATCATATGGTGTTACGTATTCATCCCCTTCGTATTTGGGTACTTGAATTATTTCACCTGTTATCGGATGTGTGAATTGGATTTCAGGATTATTTTTTCTATCGACTTTTTCAACTGTACTTTTAATTATGACAGCATTCTTTATATCATAATAAGGAAATCCGTTTATCACTAAGGATCCACCACCCAGCGGTTCTTGGCGAATTAGCAAAGTTCTACCATCCGTGTCGACGACAACGATGTATTTTGGTGAAGTTTTCGAAGCCTGATATATTTTTCTGCCATACTTGGGCACGTTAATTGTTTCATCGGTTATCGGATGAGTAAATTCGATTACAGGAACACCATTCATTTGAACTTTTTCTTGCGTTGCATCAACAAAAATTGTTGGTCTTGTATTGGGTTTTGGAGCTGCGTCTGTTTTGAAAGTAACAATTGGACCACGGTCTCCGGAGTGTCCGATAATATTTATTGTACACTTCGTCAATATCAGTGAAGTTCTATTCTGTGCATCCGTATGAGTGATGAACTTTTGCTTTGTTTGCCAAAATTTATGTACCTTTTTTCCATTTACCGACATGTGAATCTTTTCACCGCTTATTGGATGAATAAACTCAATGAAGTGTTTATTATTTCCACAATGTTCATTCGCTTTCATAATGATTATTGCATCTTGTATATTATATGTTTTTTTTAATGGTGCACCTAAGCCAGGCTTATTAAATCGATTGTTGAGTATAATCAAGACATATCCTTGTCGATCTTTCATAATCTTCCAAGCTTTTGCCGTCCTGGGAATGGGATAGTCGTCTCCACTCTCTTCAGGTACTTCCATTTTTTTTTTGGTTTTCGGATGAATAAACTCAATGACAGGCCTATTATTTTTTCCGAGTTTCGTTTGTGTATCCGTGATAAAATAAACATTTGGAACATCATCCATGAGTACGTCCGACGTTGAGTTTGCAAGTTTCGTAGAAGGAAGCCGATTAACTAAATCCGATTGTTCAGTATTCAAGTTCTTGGGTATCAAGATTACTCGGCCAAGTGGGTCTCCGTAAATAATAAAAGTTTGCAAGGTCTTCGGGTTTGTATATTCTGCTCCGCCGTTTTTAGGAACTTGAAGCGTTTCGCCAGTTGAAGGATGGACGAACTCGATGATAGGATTACCAACGTTTTTAATTATTACCTTCACGTGCTTAACATAAATCACATCATATGGACCTCGAGTTCCTAGTATAGGCTGTTCATCCACTGTTGGGAGTTGTTGTACATCTGCTGTTACTTCTGGCGTTTTCTTCAATATCATTAAAGTTTGCCCTTTCTCATCGATGTAAATGACAAACGATTCCGAGGTCCTCGGGAGAATATACACATCTGAGCCATCTCTGGGTACTTGTACTTTTTCACCAGTCTTAGGATGGGTGAACTCGATAATGGGAACATCATTTATCCCAAGATTTTCATTTGAGTTTCTAATATAAATTGCTTTCACGATATTATAAATAGGAATTCCATATCTGATTACGGTACCTTTTTTAGGATACGTAGTCGGTTTGTCAGGTTTTGATTGTGATGGCTTCGGTATCAGCAAAATTCGACCTGTTGAATCGATATATATGATAAAATGCTGCGAGTTATTTGGATTTATATACTTTTTGCAGCAATTTTCGGGCAAATGTATTTTTTTGCCGGTGGTGGGATGAATGAAAACGATTATGCGCTTTCCATCGTTTCCAACATGTTCTTTTGATTTCGGAATAATTATAGCATTTGGAATATCGTATATATCGTGCTGATTTGGTCGCTCTGGTAGTTCCGGTCGCATTGGCAAGTTGGGTAACTTTGGTTGCTGTGCTGGCTCCGGTTGCATTGGTTTATTTGGTCGCGATTGTAGTTTCGGTTGCCGGAGTGGTTCTGGTCGTATTAGCACGTTTGGTAAGTTTGGTCGTCGTCGTGGTTTCGGTCGCATTGGCAAGTATGGTAAGTTTGGTCGTGGTGGTGGTGGCGGTCGCATTGGCAAGTTTGATGAGTTTGGTCGTCGTGGTGGTTCTAGTTGCATTGGCAAATTTGGTAAGTTTGGTCGCTGTGATGGTTCTGGTCGCAAGTTTGGTCGCTGTGGTGGTTTTGGTCGCATTGAGAAGTTTGGTAAGTTGGGTCGGTGTGATGGTTCTAGTTGCATTGGCAAATTTGGTAAGTTTGGTCGCTGCGGTGGTTTTGGTCGCATTGAGAAGTTTGGTAAGTTGGGTCGGTATGGTAGCTCCGGTTGCATTGATGTATTAGGTAGATAGGGTCGCTGTGTTAGTTTTGGTCGCATTAATGTGTTAGGAAGATATGGTCGCTGTGGTGGTTTTGGTCGCATTGAGAAGTTTGGTATGTTGGGTTGGAATGGTAGCTTCGTTCGCATTGGTATGTTAGGTAGATATGGTCGCTGTCTTGGTTTTGGTCGCATTGAAAAATTTGGTAAGTTTGATTGCTGTGGTCGCATTGGTAAATTTGGTAGGTATGGTAGCTTAGATTGCATTGGCAGGTTTGGTCGTTTCGATGTTTTTGGTATGAGCAACGTTTTTCCTCTTTCGTCGACAAATATCAAATAGACTTCAGTGGTCCTCGGTATGACGTACTTGTCACCGATGCACGGTACAGTTATGATTTCATTAGTTAAGGGATGTACAAACTGGATCACACGATTGCCACTGTCATCCGCCATACTCTTTGTATCCCTAACAATAATTGCAATTGATATATTAAATTTTGGATTTCCTCCTATTACAATCGATCCTTTTTTCATTGGTTGTTTCAGTATAAGCAAAGTCCTTCCTCGTGAATCTACGTAAATGACGAACTTGAGCGAAGAATTCGGCATAATGTACTCAGTTCCACCGTTTTTGGGTATTTCAATTTCTATTTTCGTCAGAGGATGAATGAACTTGATCATGGGTTCCCTATCACTTCGTACATACTCAGTGGTTGTCATTACATAATAAGCATTCTGAATATCGTACTTAGGCTTTCCATTAATCACGACGCTACCATTTGGTTTCTTCAGTATCAAAAAAGTTCTTCCAATCGGATCAACGTACTTGATGTAAGTCTGCGAAGTCTTCTTATCCACAAATTCCTTTAATCCTCCTATTGGTTCTTGCATCTTGTAACCACTTACAGGATGATGGAATTCGATAACGCGAATGCCATCCTTTCTTATTTTTTCTTCGGCATCTGTGATTTTAATCAAATTCTCCACGTCACTATTCTCAAAATCGTCCTTTAATTTCATACAATTCGGACGAATCAAGGTAGTCAATATTAGAAGTACATTCCCTTCGTCGTCCGGATAAATTACGAATCTTTGTCCAGTCTTTTGGAACGTGTATTTGTTGTACTTGGACGTCGATATATTGATCGATTTACCAGACAACGGATGCTTGAACTCCAAAACTGTACATCCATCCTGGCCAATTGTTTCTTTTCTCTTCATGACAAATAATGCATTTTTTAAGCAATAGGGCAGATTTAGCTTTGAATCATTCATGCTTGTTTCACTCTTAAACAGTAATAACGTCCGATGGGCATTGTCCACAAAGACAACGAATTTTTGTGAAGTGTCTGGTAATTCGTATTCAAGATTCGATTTATCAAGAACGATATTCAATTGTTTCTCAGTCAGAGGATGGACAAACGACAAACTGGGTTTACCATTCTTCTCGTTAACTCGTATTGTTGGCATCACATGCAAAGCGTTACCTGTATCATGCCTGGAAACCCGGGAATGAACAATATTTATCTGCGTATTCTTATTGATCGATCTTTTTTTTATTACGTGTCGAGACTCGATAGGAGTTCTTTTGACTCTAGAACTTTTTGTTTTTGGTTGTGATGTCCGGAATGACAGCGAATCGGACGTTGTACTGAAAAACGATAAAAAAAATTCATTAAGATTGTGAGCTGAGCAATGGAAAATATTGTCATTGTTTAAAGGAAGGCATTCACTTTTGAGAGCCATCACATTCAATGAACATTGAACACTTATTTATACCTTTGTTAAACATTTTATGTTATTCATTGTGTATTTTTTAATAATTATATATCTAATTCATCACATATATAGTGTAATCACGTAATTACACATGCATATGTCATATGTAGAAATAATATATATCACATACATTTTTTGTGTATTTTTGTGTGTTTATATTCATTTTTACATTTTTTAAATTACGCCCATGGCAAAAATTCGGCATTTTTTAAAAATACTGTTCGTGGAACATCACAAATATATTATTTCTGGTTCTTCTTATTTAAAAAAATTCTTGTTAAAAAATAATCTACAGAAAACAATGACAATTTATACAATTTTCATGAATATTGTTTTATTGAAAAAGTAATGACTGAAGAATCGACAAACTGTTCCAACCTGAAGTACAGTTTCATCAATTAAGTAATCATGCAAGTTTCTTGACATTTGAAGCTATCACTTCAAAGTTATTTGTAGTACGAATTTTTTAAAAGATGCTCCAAGAGAAGTGTTGCTAAGAGTCTTATTTTGTAAATTTTGAAATTGTTAAAAATGCTTAAAAGTTTATAACTTCCCACATAAAATGAGTTATTTCTTAAATAATATTTGTTAAATATGGTCACTAAAGTTTTGTTTTCTCAAAAGTGTCAATTTCTAATGGCAGGTGATCCTTCGAATTTACTCACGTGCCATTGGCTGGCTTGATTTCATGTATCACGATGGACCCATGTTTTCGTCGAGTTACATCAGAAATCAACGAAATATTAGACGTTTGGTTAATTTTCAAGTCGTCGATAATTTTCTTCGTATTGACACTGGAATTTCCGTTCTTTTCGTAACTAATCAACATCGACGCTACTTGAGACCCGTTCTTGGAGCCATCGGTTCTATTCGCTTCGAATACGAAAGGTTCTGAAACGTTTTCCTTCGATATTTTCGATATCGAATTAGGCTCACCTGACAAAAAATAATAATAAATACTTGGAATTATTTTTGAAGGCCTTAAATAAAACCTGCTTGATTTTTTGTTGTTTTTTTTAGAAATTTTAATTACCTGTAACATTTTTTCCCTTCTCGTGAGCTGCGAGCAAGTTAACGAGGAAGACAAGAGCCGCAACCCGCCCGACGTGAGATCGAATAAAGATGATGAACATGATCCATGCCCGGCTTAAAGCTCGACGAAAAATGTGATAGAATTATCAAACATCGGTACGTCTTAAATCACTTTTGTTCATAAAATTTCATCTCCAATCGTCGAAGATTAAAATAAAATAGAAAGATGAAGACGATTGGAAACCTTGTCGAATGGCCACGACGAGAGCTCAGCCAATACGACGAGACTTCCTCAGGAGTATAAATACAAGTGTAACGAACTAAATTAAGCCAATGTCTTTTGCAGTGGATCAGGCAAAGCAAAGAAATAAAAATGATTTCTTAAAAGTAAATTTGCGACACGCGATTCGTTTTTTTCAATCGTTTTCGACACGCAAACATTTTATTCTTTACGGCTATATAAAAATTCGTAACATGTCGGATTAATTACTTGACGAAATGAATGTAAAAATCTCACTCGTTAAACATTTATAGAAAATATTAAGAAATATATTTGTTTAAATATATGACGTTTAATGCATTTATTGCAAAATATCTCGTACTTTTTATATTCTCCTTTTTCAGATTTTTTAAAATATAAAATCTTATGTACTCTTTTTTATGCGAAGTTATCTTTAATAGTAGTTTAATATTATTCTCTGCACCATGACATATGTTTTTATTGTACGTGCAAATTAAAAAAAAAGAAAATAAAGAATTCTTTATTGATAATACTTCGTACTTGAATCGACCACCGAAAGAGACGTTTGTCTTGCATTAAGGTGGTCCGATGATGGACGTGTTCAGACTTTTAGATTAAGTATGCAATATGTAAAGGAAAAATTATTGATCGAAATTTTTTCCAAGATATTTGGTTCAAAATTTGTATTAACGTTCTTTGGTGTAATATTAGAAGGTATGTCAAATTTAAAGATACTTATTCACTATCTAGAAATCGAAATATTTATCATTAAAAATCACGACTTTTTAATATAAGGCTTGTAAGAGATAGAGAAAAGTTCTTATTTTTAATAATTAATATCTCAATTTCTAGCAAGCGTTAACATATGAAACAATTGTTTATTATCATAATTTGTATCAATTTATAAAAGTACCATAACAGATTGAACTCATTAAATAATATTTTATTGCAAAATCGATATTACAATTATTACAATAAATTCTGATCTTTGGAGAGAGATTGGCTTGGAAGAAGTGCACACGATGATTAAACGAGAGAAGACTGGAGGGTCAGGATAATTAATTCTGTAGTCAATTGTTACAATTTCTTGCATGCTTTCATATTACTTATTTTATTCATTTCACTCGGTATACATATGGGATCGAACATTCCGCTGCAACCATACTCATGATGGATGGATGATGGAATATTTTGATTATTCATCGAGCAAGGTTTTCGGCTCAATTAAAAATGAAGTGTCTATCACTTTTGGTATTTACGAAAATTATTATTATCTTTATATTTATTTTCTAACAAAATATAATTCAAGGTAATGTCATCTCTGACTCGTGAGATGAATTTGCACGATGAGAGATCCTATATAGAGGGATTCATCAGGAATTATTTATTTTTATATATAAGTACTGATGAGAATTACTATTTTATAGTTTTCGAAGATGTTTAACGTTTTTTATTGGATAGCTTCGACACACTAGTTTCACCCTTGTACAAGCTTTTTTGATGTTTATAGTTAAAGGTTCACTTTTGATATAATTTGTTGAGTATCTAGCCCTTATTTAAAAAATCAGTTCAAGATACATATTCATCTATTTATATTTATTATCAAAATCAAAATCACTCGTGAACAACGTGTGTCTTCCGGCAACAATCTCGAATTTTTTAGTTCTCGATCAGCGACCAAAAAAGGCTCCCATGCCCATCAATGCCTTTATTTTATGCTTCATTTGTGGGCATACTAACTTCTTTTTTAGATGAAGCAAACCCATACACGAGTGGCGAAATGGCTTTTTCAATCTTAGTAAAAGTTTAAGCTTTTTCGCACCGAGCAGTCCAAGAACAGCTGCACCTTTTGCACCAATTCTGATTGAAGCTGCCAATAGACTGGAGATTTTAGACTTTGGTTGATAATTCGGGAACAATCCGGGTTTCAACTGAAGTATTGTGTCCTTAACAACGTTCCCAATAATTTTCACACCTTTTATACCTAAACCGATTGAAGTGAAGAGTACTTCTTTTAGGTTAGATCCAGGCTTGAGATCCAATGTCGAATTAATAGTTGAATTGTTTTCAAGATGTACTGGCTTACCACCAATATGTCCAACTACTTTCACACCTTTTATGACTAAACGAACAGCAAGTACGATTAGTTTTTTAATTTTAGATCCGCGCCTACCTCCCGATGTCGATTTTGAAGTTGTATTGCTTGGAATATATACTTCATTGTCGCCAAGATGTCCAATAATAACTTTCACACCTTTTATAGCTAAACGTATCAAGTTGAAGATCAAACTTTTGATTTTAGACCCTGGCTTTATATTCAGTGTCGATTTAAAATTTGAATTGCTTCTAAGTTCTATTGGTTTACCACCAAGCAGTCCAATGAGTTTCACACCTTTTATACTTAAGTGAACTGCAAATATGATTACTTTTTTGATTTTGGACAAGTGACCGCCTTCCGATGTCGTATCGATAATGTCATTGCTTGGTTCTGAATGTGGTTCTTTGGTAGTATGTGGTTCTTCGGTAGTATATGGTTCTTTGGTAGTATATGGTTCTTCGGTAGTGTATGGTTCTTCGGTGGTGTATGGTTCTTCGGTAGTATGTGGTTCTTTGGTAGTATGTGGTTCTTTGGTAGTATGTGGTTCTTTGATAGTATGTGGTTTTTTGGTAGTATGTGGTTCTTTGGTAGTATATGGTTCTTCGGTAGTATGTGGTTCTTTGTCAGTATGTGGTTCTTTAATAGTATATGGTTCTTTGGTAGTATGTGGTTCTTTGTTAGTATGTGGTTCTTTGGTAGTATGTGGTTCTTTGGTAGTATATGGTTCTTCGGTACTATATAGTTCTTCAGTACTATATAGTTCTTCGGTAGTATGTGGTTCTTTGTTAGTATGTGGTTCTTTGTTAGTATGTGGTTCTTTGGTAGTATGTGGTTCTTTGGTAGTATGTGGTTCTTTGGTAGTATGTGGTTCTTTGGTAGTATGTGGTTTTTTGGTAGTATGTGGTTCTTTGATAGTATGTGGTTCTTTGTTAGTATGTGGTTCTTTGGTAGTATGTGGTTCTTCGGTAGTATATAGTTCTTCGGTAGTATATGGTTCTTCGGTAGTATGTGGTTCTTTGTCAGTATGAGGTTCTTTGATAGTATGTGGTTCTTTGGCAGTATGTGGTTCTTTGTTAGTATGTGGTTCTTTGTCAGTATGTGGTTCTTTGGTAGTATGTGGTTCTTTGGTAGTATATGGTTCTTCGGTACTATATAGTTCTTCGGTACTATATAGTTCTTCGGTAGTATGTGGTTCTTTGTTAGTATGTGGTTCTTTGTTAGTATGCGGTTCTTTGGTAGTATGTGGTTCTTTGTTAGTATGTGGTTCTTTGTTAGTATGTGGTTCTTCGGTAGTATATGGTTCTCCGGTAGTATATGGTTCTCCGGTAGTATATGGTTCTCCGGTAGTATATGGTTCTCCGGTAGTATATGGATCTTCGGTAGTATATGGATCTTCGGTAGTATATGGTTCTTTGGTAGTATGTGGTTCTTTGTTAGTATGTGGTTCTTCGGTAGTATATGGTTCTTCGGTAGTATATGGTTCTTCGGTAGTATATCGTTCTTCGGTAGCATATGGTTCTTCGGTAGCATATGGTTGTTCGGTAGCATATGGTTCTTCGGTAGCATATGGTTGTTCGGTAGCATATGGTTGTTCGGTAGCATATGGTTGTTCGGTAGCATATGGTTCTTTGGTAGTATGTGGTTCTTCGGTAGTATATGGTTCTTCGGTAATATATGGTTTTTTGGTAGTATGTGGTACTTTGGTAGTATGTGGTACTTTGGTAGTATGTGGTACTTTGGTAGTATGTGGTACTTTGGTAGTATATGGTACTTTGGTAGTATATGGTTCTTCGGTAGTATATGGTTCTTCGGTAGTATATGGTTCTTCGGTAGTATGTGGTTTTTTGGTAGTATGTGGTTCTTTGGTAGTATGTGGTTCTTTGGTAGTATGTGGTTCTTTGGTAGTATGTGGTTCTTTGGTAGTATGTGGTTCTTTGATAGTATGTGGTTCTTTGGTAGTATGTGGTTCTTTGGTAGTATGTGGTTCTTTGGTAGGATGTTGTTCTTCGTCAGCAAAGTGTTCAATGACATTCGCACCTAAGCCAATTAAATTTAAGAGCAGATCTTTGATTGTAGAGCCGGGCCTAAGGTCCAGTAAAGATTCAAAAGTTGTATTGCTTGAAAGTTGTATTTCCTTGTTACCCAATAGTCCAATAAGTTTGACACCCTTTATACTCAAATAAACTGCAAACACGATTAGTTTTTTGATTCTAGACCCGGGTTTACCTTCCGATGTCGATCCGAAAGTTCGTTTGGTCGAAAAATGTAATTCATTGTTAACAAAAATATGTCCTATAAATTTCACGCTTCTTATCGCTAAACGGATTAATTTCGTGATTACGTCCTTGATTTTAGACCCGGGTCTACAGTCCAGTGTCGATACGATAGTTGCATTGCTCGAAAGTACTATCTTTTTCTTACCAATTCGTCCAATCAATTTCACACCTCCTATAGCTAAACGAATTGCCTTTACGATTATATTTTTTATTTTCGATCCGTGGCTAAGGTCCTGTGACGAATCAAAAAGTGTATTATTTGAAAATAGAATTCCTTCTTTACTAATTTGTCCAATAATTTTCACTCCTATTATACCTATCTTGATTATCTTTACTATTTTTTTGATTTTATTGCTTGGTTTCGATTCGGGTGCTTGTGCAGGTTTTTCTGGCTTGTTTGATACTTGTGCAGGTTTTTCTGGCTCATCTGATACTTGTACAGATTCTTCTGGCTTGTTTGATACTTGTGCAGATTCTTCTGGCTTGTTTGATACTTGTGCAGATTCTTCTGGCTTGTTTGATACTTGTGCAGATTCTCCTGGCACATTTGATATTCGTGAACGTTGTTCTGACTTGTTTAATCCTGGTTCAGATTGTGGTGCATCTCTTAAGCGTCTTTCTTTTTGACCACCCAATGTAGGTGTGTTATAATTGTTCACGGTTAGTGAATTATCATCATTAACTTTCTTCGCTTGTATCATCATCAGATCCAAAAGTTTATTCAATTTGTCCTCGTCCGATTTTTTTAGCTTTGCATCTGGTTTGTTCGCTAGCGCCTGAATTTTGTTTGCTTGTTGCATGAACGCGAGCATCATTTCATTCATTTTTGACACTTCTTTAGTGGATGGATCTGTATCTGGTTTTTTGTCCAGTGAATCGGATATAAATGTGGGAGAAAAATCAGGTGTTTGTTCAAACGTAGGGTTCGAATTGGGGGCATTGCTTCTTAGTAGTCCGTTCATTGTAGGGGAAACATTTCGATTTTTCACCTTGGGTATCAGCAGAGTTCTACCTTTC
Source organism: Cremastinae sp. A BG-2022a (assembly GCA_030522545.1). Classification (NCBI taxonomy): domain Eukaryota; kingdom Metazoa; phylum Arthropoda; class Insecta; order Hymenoptera; family Ichneumonidae; species Cremastinae sp. A BG-2022a. Next base: position 23,899 of record JAPYYW010002922.1, read on the forward strand.
TTGTCCACATAAATGGTGAAAGCTTGCAATGTTTTAGGATTTACAAATTCATCTCCCTTGGCTGCTGGAACTTGAATTATGCTACCATCTACGGGATGGCTAAACTGAACATAGGTTTTGTCATCCTGTCCCACAAACTCACGGGCCGTCTTTACGAACAACGCTTTCGATATGTCAAAATGAGGGAATCCCATCATCACTAGCCCAATCGATCCTTCTTTCGGTACGAGCAAAGTTTGCCCTTTTGAATCCACGTAGATCACATAAGCTTTCGATGTCCTCGGAATCACATATTCGTCTCCGCCGAACTTCGGGATACTTAATTTTTCCTCGGTTACCGGGTGATAAAACTCGATCATCGCTTTACCATCCGGTCCAACAATTTCTCGGCTTCCTGTCACATGTATTGCATTTTTTAAATTGTACAGGGGAAGTCCGTTTGTTACGATGGTCCCTCCAGTTCCTTTAGATACCATCACCATAGAGTCTCTCGGTGCTAAGATTATGTTGTTGTTGTTGTTGTTGTTGTTTTTATTATTATCATACCCAATATCTGGCTCACTGCTCATAGTGATCTCTCTTTTTTTGATTACGTGTCGAGAAGACTCGCTTATCGTTGCTTCTCTCATTACAGGATACTTGGATAAATCTCTTCTTTTCTTTTTTACTTTTTGCTCGACGATTGGAGCTTTTGTGGCTTCGGAAGTTTTTGTTTCTGGTCGCGATGGCGGGGAAGACAACGGATGGGACGTTGTTCTGGAAAATAATAAACAATTCATAGAAGCTGCGAGTAAATTAATGATAAATAGAGATTATTTTTTATCCTTAGTTATTAAATAATTATTATTTAATATGTAATGTACAATAATGAAAATTCTCGAGGAGTTTTTTTATACGCTGTTTGTGGTACCAGAAATACATTCAGTTTCTCTTTTATAAAATTTACATTTTTTTCTCTTTAATAAAAGTTTTTATAAACATAGGTGTATAAAAAAAATGCTGTAAAATCAACAAATCCTTGTGATAAGTATATTCAACAATTATTTTAAATAAAATTAGATAAAATTAACTCATCTCGTCTTCGGTCTTCTTTAGATTTTCTAAGATTTCTTTTTTTATATAATCTTTATTTAACGATTAAAAAATGTGATTTCGTGAAAAGTGTTGATTCCCAGAGGCATGTATCCCTTTAAATTGACTCACGTGTCATTGATCGTCGAAATTTCATCTATCGCGATGGATCCATTTTTTCCTTGATTTACATCAGAAATCAAGGAAGTATTTGACGTCTGATTAATTTTGGAGTCATCAATAATTTTCTTCGTATCGACACTGGAATTTCCATTCTCGTTGAAACTAATCGATGTCGACGCTCTTCGAGACTCATTCTTGGGGATATCGGTACGATTATTTTCCACTGTAAAAGTCTCATTAACTTTTTCATTCGATATTTTCGATAGCGAACCAAGCTCATCTGACGTCCAAAAATAATTAATAAATATATTAAATTATCGAATGCCTTCGATAAAATCAGTTGTTTAATTTTTTTTAATTTAAATTACCTGTAATATTTTTTCCCTTATCTTGAGCCGCGAGCAAGTTAACGAGGAAGACGAGAACCACAACTTGCCCGAGGTGAGAACGAATAAGGATGGTAAGCATGATCCATACCCGGTTTAAAGTACGACGAAAAATGAAATAGAGGAGTTAAAGCAACGCTACCGTCTTAAAACAAACACTATTGTTCATTAAATATCGTCTCCTATCATTGAAGATAAAAATAAAAATAAAAGACGAAAATGATTGGAAACCTTATCGAATGGCTGCGACGAGAGATCAGCCAATACGACGATACTTCCTGTGGAGTATAAACACAAGTGTAACGAACCGAATTAATCCATTGCTTTAGTTAGTGGATCAGACAGAATGAAAAATCAAGATTGCATCTTAAAAATAAATTCGAGACACACGGTTCGTTTTGTTTTTTATTGTTCTCGACACGCGAAAATATTTTATTCGTTACGGCTATATAAAAATTCATCATTTATTGCGAAATTAATAACTCGACAAAGAGAATATAAAAATTTTACATGCATGTACACGCTTGAAAATAATATTTCACAATTTTTTTTTCAAATAAGTATAATTTATTTATTACAATACATCTGAAACTTTTTAATACTCTGCGTTTTTGATATCCTTAAATATAAAATTTCGATATAAAATTTTCGTTTTTTTTCTTGTGCAAAATTATTTAATTATCCCTACACCATAAAAAAAGTTAGCTTTGTGCAAATTTTGAAAGAAACAGTGATCTTTCAGTAATAATCCGGGACTGGAGCACAAGCTATTTTTACAAAATCTTCGTATTTTACGTGACCATTGAGAGAGACGTTTGCCTCGCGAAAAATTTGTTCAACTGCAAAAGAAATATTATTCATTACACAAAAAAGTCAGGGATATTTTCAAATATTTAAAGAAAAAATGAAAGTAAAAATGAGAGAAACACCTTCTTTGTTGCTCAGTTGTTCCCCCCAGCGTAAAAGCATGTGAGCGAGTTGCCTCGCTGGAATGGTTCCACAACCGGAACTATCAGCAGCTCGAAAAGCCTCTATCACTTCCCGAGGAAGATCTTCAGCCCTTGTTTGTAAGTGCATAACTTCTAAGAAATCAGCAAAAGACATTTTTCCATCTGCAAATATAAATTTTTTGTTATCTGCCATAAGTAAAAAAAAATTTTAAAGAAAATATTGCAAAATATCATACTTTTTTCCTTCAAATATTTACTCAATTCTGCTATTGTTGGACTCAGTCCCAAAGACCGCATAATTATCGTCAACTCATCGAGCGTTCTTATTTGACCACTGCGTGCAAAAAGATAAAAGCATTCACGGAATTCTGCAACATGAACAGTAATCTAAATTGTTGTATTCAAAATAATGGCATTTGAGAGCATATTTTGCAATTTTTATGACTCACCGTCAATGTCTTCTTCTCTAAAATAACGAGCCTATAAAAAAAAATGTTCAATTAATATTATAAACACGGTTGTTCATAAATTCAATAGGAGAGCCATTTAATTTTTTTTCATGTACCTCAGTGATTGCTATGACAAAGATAAATAAACAAAAATCTCAGTACTCTCCATTTTACAACACATAACAAAAACATTTACCATAACGATCGTTGACACCGTTCTGTCCTTGCAACAATACGCCAAGACCGGAAAAGCCTTGTGAAATCGATAAATCAAAGTTTGGTGTTCCCTAACCAACGTCGAAACGAGTCTACGTGTCAAACTGACATTTCCGACCTAACCTCCAAAAGGGTTACCCGCGACGATCTCTGTTACCCCACTCTTCTCTGCAAAAGCATTTCCCACCTAATTAGTATAAAATTGATTCGTAAAAAAGAAGAAAAAAAAACACCGGAAACTTTGATTTTCACTTTAGAAGAAAAAAACGATGATTGACGTTTCAAAAAGTAAGACTAATTTTTCTCTAATTTACAAACTATATTGCGTGTACACTTATCGCGAATATAACAGGATTAAACAGATAAGAAAGCAGTTATTATTCTCTTATCGAATGATGGAAGCCTTATCAATAATAATTGCAACAATAAATGAAGTAATAATGACAATGAAAAAAAAAAAAAAAAAATGACAGGTCTTCGGAGATATTCGATTGTTGTGCTTTGAATATTTGTTGAAAAAGAATTATCTAATCACCGTGACGTTTTTACGATCCTTGTTTGTATACACACGCGCTAGTGTGAAAACTTACCACGGTGGTGCCAGCATCGGCTCGTTGATAGACGAGCATCTTCTTTTATTCACTCGTTTCGCGTTCGCCTTCGGCTCCGTAACATTGGAGCAACACAACTTGCGTCTGGCAGTCGTCTCATTTCCGAATTCGAGTTACGATGTACGCGAAGGGGTTTCATTTCGCGCGATAAGAAAATTACGAAACGAGTAAAGCCAGTGATAAGTGTTTTTTTCTGTAAACAATATTCGCCAGTCGTTACCGTTCTGGCGTTGATCGAAACAAGCTGAAGTCGCGCGAACGTAAACGAATAAATTTTTTCAACGAAGAAATGTCAACAAAGAGGTGCAGAGCTCCGTAGCGTCGATCTATCACGCTCGTAATTAGCCAAATTTTTTTATTACACGACATAAAAATTACGATTATTCGATCAGCGTCGAATATTTGCGAGTTCGTCGTCGGGTATGGCTAAAATGATGATTTCGTGACGGACTGTATTCCACTAGTGAGAGAAAAAAAAGACAATCTCGCTCTCGAAGAAACTCTCGCTATCGGCTGGCCCAGCCCTCGATTTTCAGGTAAAAATACATCCCACGATGTCATTTTTTTTTTGCCTCGTGTGTCCTTGCTAGAACATTTTTCTCTTACTCTTGCCCTTTCGTACGGGATATCTTTCAGTGCCTTTCAAAAATGGTACACCGAGGGATAAAAATAAAACAAATGGAAAATATGCACGATCACTCTGTACAGTTCGATAAGACAGCATATAAATATCCGCGAAGAAAATTATCGAATTGCGAATAAATTTTATCGGGAACGAAGGAAAAAAAAACGAATACGTTGCGAAAAAAATGTATAACGAGTGCATTTTTTAAAATTGTGCCAAAATAGGGCTGTAAAAAATATCTTTTTTTTGTTTACGAATAGATAGCGAACTTTGTGCTCACGAATAATCCAATTATCACAAGTTCGTGGTTAATTTTAGTAATTTTACGAATTAGCCAAACTCGCTAACGTCGTCGCGAAGGATCGCGCGGTCGGCGAGCGTCTCGTGCGCGGAAAAATTGAAGATTAAAAATATAATTGAAAAGTCATGAGAGGTTCCGAGAGCAGATTGGATGAAATCGAGAATAATTTTGCCGCGTCATTGTTTACGAAACGATTACTTAATCGATATGTTACACTCTTTACAGTGCAAGTCCGAGTATCTGTCTCTCGAATAAAATGTGAACAAAAGTTAATACGATTCCACGCCTCTGTTTTTATTAATATTCAGCCTCAATTAATTTCCATTTGCACTAATTTCTACGTTTTTCATATATTTTTGTACATTTTACGATTTATTTAATTTTTTTTGTTATTTAAATTTAGATTTATTTTATGCCTCGGTTAGCTGTTGGACGACGATAAAATTACAATAGAAATACGTAAGAAACTTGGTTTATAACATCTGAGAAAAAATAATTAACCCGATCACTTTATGGTGGGTCGCTGGAGACTCTATCGATTTTTCTTTTGTTTCATTTCTCATGATCCAATAGATGTGTTTACGACGAAAAATATCATATTTGTTTAAATTTTTTTGCAATCTTCATGGTTTGCCCTTAAGGTAGTTCTATCATAAAATCGTTTTCTTAGGATTTTGTTAAAAATTTGCAAAAACCTTCTTTGATACAATATGCAATTTTATATTAAATTTTAAGAGGTTTCACTACGTAGAA
>JAPYYW010002923.1:0-17533 GCA_030522545.1 Cremastinae sp. A BG-2022a
TTCCGATCGAATAAGGTCTTAAAATCGAAAAAAAAAAATTTGAAAAATTTTGCGAATTTTTGAAGGTATACCCCTTTCCATTTTTTCAAAAATCTTTAATAACTTTTGAAAAATTTTGCGAATTTTTGAAGGTAATCCAGGAATTCATATTGAATGAGCCAAAAAACTGGGTACACGAAATCCAGTATGAGCAAAAAAGATCTGGTCGAATAAGATCTTGAAATCGAAAAAAATTCTGAAGGGAATTTTATGCACCTCTTGTACTCTTTTTCGCAGTTCTCAAAGTTGGACTTCTTAAGTACCAGGTAATTAAAAGTTTGGTCGAAACTACGATTCACGCACCCACAGAGGTCTGTAACGAACAATCCCTCCTCTTCTCCCTCTATCCCTGGCTCTGCCCTCCTCGAGAACTCTTGACGATGTAAAACTCATGATCATATCCTTTAATCTGCATCAAACTACGTACCTTACATACATAAGTACACCTGAGGTGCGCTCCAGGCTTTACCGTTTCTTATTTTATCCATCCACTCTACTGTGTTGCATCCCCTTTGCCCTTCTGATTCTCTTATTATTTTCATTTCAGTAGAATTACCAGAAAACTTTAGCCAAACTCTTTCTTTTCTTAAAATAAGAAAAGAAATAGAGAATATATTTTTGTTTCTCGGATTAACACTCACTGTATTTTTTATTATTGTAATTTGTATTTATTTGTCGTGCTCTCTTATTTGTTATTTGTGATATTTTATTTATATATTCGTAGTGTTGAAAAAAATTTGGAGCACAATTTTATGCTGCCGAGTTTTTTTTTGTAATTTATTATCATCTTTCTCATACGTTGCGCAAAAAATAGACCGTCGTGGTTCATGGTAGACGATAAAAGCGAAATTTGCGGAAAAGGGTCGATCGTGCCCAGATTTCAGAGAGTTATACGAATACGTATGTATTACCGTGCACGCACGGTGAATTTCGTCTTAACATAGTCGTCCTGGCACTGAATAGTCAATTGCTTGTATTTTAGAAAAAAAGTTTGAATAGATTTTATTTGATATTTTTAATTATTTATTGCATGTATTTTCAACAGTTGAAAAAAATGCATCGAAAATCCATAATAAATATGATAATGAAAAATCAACATTTCAATTTTGGTAAAATAAATATATAATTTTTAGTAAAATAAATATTTCATGTGGATAAAATAAATATTTTACTTTTGGTAAAATTAATATTTTGATTGTAATAAAATTCTGCAATAATAATTAAATTGAACATTTTCTAATGAGCCTCGAGCATCGACAGGTATACGACCCTGAAGAGTTCTCTGACCGAAACAGTTGAAAAAAAAACAAAAATACGTTCAGCATAACAAATCGAGGCCAAATTTTCGAAACTAATTTGGATAATCAGTGTTTTTAATCTCTCTCCCTGATCTTAGTCGTTTAGACTTTCGGCGCAACTTTAATTAGTATGTCAGTAGACATTATCGCGGTAAGACGTGTGTCTCCTAAAAATTTTTAGAATTTTTATTATTGATCGGATAATATTTATTGAATAATTCAATTCATCCTTAAGTTGAATATTCAATTATTCCAGTAGTCAAAGAAATAAAATTACATGTGTTAGTAGAAGTTTGAACAAAGTTAGTCCACGATTTACAAAAAATCGTACTGAATAGTTTTCTATGGTATGTTTTACAAAAGCAAGTGAAATAGTGACTTCAAAACAGTTGGATAATCAGTGTTTTTAATCTCCCTCTCCGATTTTGGTCGTTTGGATTTTCGGCGCAACTTTAATTAGTATGTCAGTAGACAGTATTACGGTAAGACGTGTGTCTCCTAAAAATTTTTAGGATTTTTGTTATTAATCCGATAACGTTTATTCATTGAATAATTGAATATTTAATTATTACAGTAGTTAGAGAAATATAAAATTACACGTGTTAATAGGAGTTTGAACAAAGTTAGTTCACGATTTACAAAATATCATATTAAATAATTTTCTATGGTACATTTTACAAAAGCAAGTGAAACAATGACTTCAAAACAGTATTCGTACTGCAATAAACGAGAAATTTACATGTCGCATAGTTGAATCGTTGAAAAATACTCCAGCCCAGAGTACTAATTGTCAAATTTTTAAAAACTTACTGTTACAGCAAAAGCTTTTAAAATTCAACTTGGTTACAGTTTTCTGTTCCCAAATATTTTTTATCAATCTTTTTTCGACAACTACGCGACCTGTAAATGTGTTTTTGTCTAGTTTTTTTTTTCAAGCCGCGTACTGTTTCGGAGTAATATTAATAAGTGGCAAATCGATTCGACGTGGAATTTCCCATGGAAGGTAATATATATGGGATATCGACCCTACAGTAGTCGACGGTGTACGACCCATGACCGCTCGTAATTCGTACGACACTCGTGGAAGTGGCGTATCCGTACCGGGGAAGCGATAAGCGCGGCGAGGGGGTGGGAAAAAGCGGGACGGGGTTGGAATGAGCGCGAGTGAAATATATACGAGGCTAGAGGATGGTTAGTCGGCAACGTCGAGTAGAGCTAACCTTTGAGCTGAAGTAAAAAAAAAAGCTCGCATATATACGTACGTTATTTTGTTCCGGGCAGAAACACCGTCAAAAAGAACATTCGGGAGGAAGCAAAAAATTTTTAAAAACGCGACGCTCGCTCTCTGCCACAGAAAAAAAAAGTTGCAAAACGTACGCTGTCGTCCTCAGAAAGTTTTTGAATAATTTATTCGTATCTCAAGAACGGTCAGAGATTCGTACATATGATGTAAATAAATTTTAACGAAATGCTCAATTGCTGAAAGCTCGATAAAAAAAATATCAAAGTTAATTTATTTTATATTTTCCTGTTTACATTTTTGTTCATAAATTTGTCGCAGTAGATTTAAACAAAAATCGATGTCTCCTGTATCACATTATTTTGCTCTTTCTCGATTTTTTTTTCTTTTATTCACTTTTGCTTCAAAAGGAGAGTTTTCTCCTCGACTCTCGAGCACCGTTCCCACCCGCGAACAGTAAGTGGGCTACAAGAACAAAGCGAGAGGAATGACGGAAAACAATAAAAGAGAGGAAAGAGAGACGAAGTGAAAAAAGGAAGGAGAACAAAAAAGAAAAAACGTTTTCTTCGCCGATCGATACTCGCCGCTTTTTTCTGTCTCTCTTCGCGCTTATTCCGGGGGAAGGAGGATCGAGTGCGAGAACCATTAATGGATTTCCACTAACTCCGATTCCGCATATGCACGCTCTGGGCACGAAACGTTTATACAGAATTTCACGCAAAAAGAGGGAGAATGGTGAAAGAGCGAAAAAAAAATAAAACGGGAAAAGCGCAAAAGAAATAATACAGACAGAGACTTTAAAAGTAAAAAAAAAATACTAGACAGGATATAGAAACCGTTTGCTCGAACTCTCGAAGTAATTAATACAGACAGAAGCGCCGTTTCGCGAAAAAGGATCACGATACTGGAGCACGCGCACGCACGCAATTTTGCTCGACATAGCGTTCAAGACTGAACCGTAGAGAGGGAATGCGCGTGTTTTGAAAAAAAAACGAGGTCGGCGAAAATAATCGGAAATCGGTCTGACTAACGAGGCACGTAACTACTGGCCAAATCTCACTGGGGAAAATAATTGCCCGAGGACTGATGGTTGCCATGGATAAGAAAATATACAAATAAATCTCTTCAAAAATATATCCGTCAACAGAAAATTTATAATCCTCATAAGGGTTGACAGAGAATTTTTTTTAAACTAACTCTCGAAAGGATTGAGTTCTGGAACTTTCAGTATTTTCAAATTTTGAGGTTTTATTGTTATTTTTTAAAAAGAAAAATCGAGAAAAAATATTATGTTCTTTTTTAATAGTTACATTTAAATGGTTTAATAATTTTGAGAGAACAGGATTAAATTATTTGTTTGGTTTATTTTCGAGAAGAATGTAAAAACTCGTCTGAATATATACAATCGCTAATTAATAGAATTTCGGTGAGTAATTTTGCGGAATATTTGCTATAATTATTCTTCAATAATTACAACATTTCATTAATGACTGTCGCGCGTTAAAAATGCATCGGGAAAGTGAACCCCAATTTCACCACAGCACAGCCGGGGGCTGGAAAGGTCGTCTACGTATTCGCTAATTCGCCGAGAGCAGGTGCATTATCGGTGCATGTCTGGAAATTCTATATTCCCGTTCATTTTAGGTTATTCAATCTGTCAGTAAAAATTTTTTTTTATACAAGCGCATTCACGATACAACCGCAAATTATTTCAATCATTTCTTTTCATCAATAAAACGAAATAAACCAATCAAGAGGAAAATTCAAATGAATATTTATTAGGACACTAGGATTTCATTCGTAATAAAAGAAAAAAATCAATTAAATGAATAAAAAGAAAAATAAATATCCTTGAGTAAATTTCTTGATAAAGTTTGTTTTTTTTTCCAAATGCAGGAAATGAAAGATTGAAAAACTATAGTTTGGGAGTGGAATCGCCCATACGCGAGAATATATTTCAAATTGTCGTAGTACAACGGACGAGAAGTGACAGGGATTTTGATATACACATACTAGGTACGTATATCAGTTGATGACGAGTATATATCTCACGAGTATCGAATGTGTACATCTGTGTCCGGATATCGCTCACTCGCTCGAAATAGCTGCCGGGTATAAATTCATGACGGCAACACGTGTGTCTCGGTTCTAACACTTTTTGACGTTGACGCTACCATGACGAGACGCCCACACGTTGCTTTTTCGCATGTCGAATGCTCCATATGAAATTAGACGTCGCTATTCACTAATTGGAAGGCGAGTATAGCAACATTTTGTAAATAATCGACAAAAGAGAAATTGACATTAATTTTGTACTAAAGAGCTTTTGAATACATCAATATCGCGAGCCAAATTGAAATTTATTATTATTATTATTTCAAACGGTACAAGTAGTACTAATGAAAACGAATGACCTCAATTAGGTATTAATGACATTCAATTAGATAAAAATTATAAGGCTATTTTTAAAATGTCAAAATATAGATTTTTACATCATAATTTTAGAATTAAATGAAATTTTTTCATATTTGATATATTTTGATTTTATTTAGTTTATAAATATTATTTTATTAATATTTATAAACACAAATTGTCTCACATATTCTCGTTATATCGCATGTCAACTTTTGGCATAGAGTTTATGGTGGAAGGTATAAACTGTCGAAGATGAGAGCGAATAATCCAAAGAGCCGATAAGCGAGCTTTCGCCGACTTAGAATCGGACTTCACGGTGGACTGGAACAGAAGCCAAATTATATACGTGAGCGTTAGGCGCGCTGGAGTCGAGGCAAAACTGCGGAATATCTGCTCCAGAAACGAACGAGAGTAACGCGAACCGGAAATGAAAGGGAATACAGTATATCCATCATCGTGCCTCTTTTCGGCTCTAAAGAGATTAGGAAAAAAAATTACTCCGTGTCCATCGTAGAAAAATTTCCATGATAAAGTGCACTTGAGAGATTAATTTTTTCATCCCACTAAAAAAAGCGTTAAAGGCCGAAACTTACTCTTTTTTACATTTCTTTTCCAAGTATTACATTTTTTTTCAAGTATACACTTACAAATATATTTTTTTGAGTAAAAATTTCTATAATGAATATCGCATAATTTATTCAAAGCGTTTAAAAAGCTCTACAAAATTTTGCATCAACTTTAAATGACGAAAAGTTAAAATATTCGTATTAATAAAATTTTTTTAAATAAAATTCGTAAAATAAGAAGATATAAGCGACGAAACTAAAAGTTTTTTAAAAAATATCGTCGCGATTTAATTTTTTCGTGCTTCCGAAAGATTTTTTAAAATGGGCGGAGGAATGAAATAAAATATTTCCATATAAAATGTAACTCGCGGGTTGCACAGATAGCGATGAAATTGCAGGCTGTCTAGCAGATATAGGTTACATAATATCGGTTCCACTTGGCATCGAGCAGCTTGTCACGACCTAAAATCGTAGCCGGGGCCGTTTTTCACGCGTCCGATATTGCCTGCTCACGCGCGACTAGTGTGACGATATATCGAAGAAAACGTTGTAGGCCAAGAGGGGAGGGGGTTTAAGCGGGGCTGACAATATCGAGCTGTGTACAGTGATGGAGAATTTTCACTCGTTTTCAACTCAGCCCCCGTTGTGTCGCCCGTTTCTTCTTCTTCTTCTCTTTTTCTATCATTTTCCTTTTCTTTTTTCTCCCTTTTTCACTTTCTTTCTTTCTTTCTTCCTTCCTTCCACTCCAGTCGCGAAATCCAAAATCACACGGAATTCTTCCATTCCCAACGATCGAACGAGCCTCCTCTTTCTCATTTCTTTTCTCTCTCTCTTTCTCTCCGCGCACCCAGTGCAATCGTTTTCTGTCGGTGCTGACCGATGATTGATCTTCTTGCAAGATTGTGGAAATAACATATACGAGATAAATAACAGACATCGATCGTGACCGTGTTTTCGAACGGTAGAAATAAAATAGACGCAAGGAAAAAAGTAATTTATCGATTTTATCATTCGTCTGTTTATTCAGAATTTTCTACTCGCAAGAGAATTTTTTTATGGGAGTACAAAACGTAACAACGAAAATGTGATCGATCGTTCGTTCCGTTGAAAAATCGTTCAGTAAAAAAAATGCAGTGTTAGTGACAAGGAATAAAAAAAAATGCGCGTGGACGTTGTGATGACGTTTGAACTGTGCTCGAGAATTTCGTAACGTTGGGACTCTCGTCGAAGGGGAAAAAGACAGTGTTGTACGGGCAAAAAATCGACGTGTCAGGGTGAATAAGGGAGTGAGCGATTTTTTTTCGGGAGGAAAAAGCGAAAAGGGGAATAATGTGCTGCAGCGGAGGCACGAGCGGTTCGAGAATGACTCGATGCGGGATCGTTTGCGGTCTTGCGGCGCTCGCCGCTCTCACGACCGCCCTTCTCGGTCCCGCCTGGCTTCACACCGAGGAAAAATTATCCCTTCCGCATTTGCCGAGGCAGCTCGCCGCTGCTGTCAGTGTCAAATTCAAGCTCGGTCTCTTCAAGGTCTGCCCGAAAATCATCAAGCCAGCAAACCTCACAATCCGTGAGTACATCATGATTTTTTCACGTCTTCTCTCACAATCGGATATATACGAGCAAATTTTTTTACCTTTTCATACGTGAATTTTTATTTTTTGTTACGACATCTAATTTTATCCCAAAAGGGCACGCATGTAACGCTATATATCTACATTTATTATGAAAGATTTACACGATTGCGATGAAATATACTGTCACTTTCTTGGCAAAAATTTGACAGATTTTACTTTCGTAATAATGTACGAATAATTAATCTATTTTCATTATTTTTTAAAAATTTATTGCTTATTTATTTAATTATAAAATACTAGTCGAATCTTATTAAAGATTATATTGTAAAAAATTTCACGTTGTTAACCCAATTGTGTGAGCGGTAGAAGGAAATTGCGTAAAATAATAACACCGGTGTGTTTGGTAAAAGATGTTGAACGGCGTTACTCGCTGATTCCGCGGAGTTGAAAATCGATGTTTTCCGCAACAGGGATGGGCAGAGCTAGATAAACCTTCTTGAAAAATGAAAATATTTTAATGAATAATGTTTATTGTACCGTCGACGAAACAAGCATCATCTATTTTGAAAAATTTTCATTTCTCAGAAAAGTATCGAGCTCCGTCCATCCCTGTTCAGCAATAAAACTTTGTTTACGTTTCTGGCAGTCTACTCTATTAAGTGGTAATAAACGGACGAGAACGAACACAAAGAATTTAGTATCAGGTACCCGAGCTGAAGCTTGAGATACCAAAACATCATTTTATGAGACCGATAATACAAATATCATTAAGAAAAACGGTCATATCTAGTTATCTAGTACATCTCGGTTAATCAGGTGTGAGGGGAAGCATAATTATTTCAAGGAACTGATAATGAAATATAAAAATTTTTGAAACATTGCCAGAACACTTGCTACTCAACATCAACGTTACAAGTATGAAGAAAATTATGTATAAACATTTTTTTAAAAAGAACAAGTATAGATAGTAAATTACCCTACATCAGGGGTAAATCTCTGCATTCAGAGAGAGAGAAAAACAAAAAATAATTTACAAACTTGTTAATGTGGAATTTTTAATGAACAAAGTTGAATGAACTTTGCAAACGAATTGAAATTTACATTATTCGAAAATATTCTTTATATTATCGAGTTCCTTAATATATCTCTCTTTTTTATTCACATCGGATGGTGTTAGCAACAATAGTGTTACTTCAATAATTTTACACACTAAATGGTGTTTATATTGCGATGTAATTATTTACACTGATCAAACACAGCATATAAAACCACATCTATTAACACCATACCATTCTTCACCAAACGGTGGAAACTGTATAGACCAATAATGGTGTTAAATAAACACCATTTTAACACCACATTTTTTTACAGTATATACATCTTATATAAAGGTGAAAATAACTCGATTTTTCTAGAACATTAACCGTGTGTGTCCCTTTAATTTAAAAATATTGCATTTTTTGCACGAACACGCGTCCACAAGTATTCTCGTTCCAAGAAAACGTCCTCCCTGATTTTATCCAAGAGCATCCGGGGCTCTTATCTCGCATCGTACAAAGTGGAAAGCTGAGCTCGCGTCTGAAGATGAACAAAATCAGCTCTCGTATCTTAAAATACATATATACATGCTTGGGCACGTGAAGAGAGAGAGAGAGAGAGAGAGAGAGAGAGGATAAAAAAGGAAGGAGCTTTGTCTCGGAGGAATCGCGCTAAGATCCCAAAGATTCCTATCTCTCTCATTTTCCGTTTTTTTTTATTTCGCGAAGGGACACTTTTGCCCACGAGGACGTTGACAATTTCGCTCGGTCCGTGCGTCCCGCGATGTCCCTCGTGTTTCACTCCTCTATTTTCCTCCATCCACGCTTCCTTCAACTTTTTTACACTCGCAGGACAGCAGACAAAACGGATGTAATGGCGTTATCATCGCGCACATTCGTTTCGACGCTTTCTCTCCGCGTTACGAGAGGGTTTCTTTTGTTCCCATTCTCTTTCCCTCTCTCTTTGACAATTTTTCCTCAACGCATTTTTTCATTTTTTTTCTGGAAGTTTTTACACGAAAAAGAAAACGACAAACGCAGTAGAAAAAAAGTGCGTCGGAACGCATCCAACAAAGTGTTTCGTGGTGAAAAATGAAGATTTTTGTCAACAATTTATTTTACCACTCCTAACTTTTTAAAAGATTTTTCTATATATAATTATTTACAGTGTTCTTCGAATTATTTTTTTGTACGATTTGCCATAATGCTTAAAAAACATCGCATCTGACATGTACTTGACCGTTTTTATTTTTTTATTTTCGTAAAAAATAATTTTTGAGAGCGCATTTTATTTGCAAAAAGCGAACGGACGAAATATGGAGTATCGTAAATAAAAATTGAGCTTTGGGAAAAATTATTCCGGTATGTAGGGCAGAGGAGGAACGGTCAACGGTGCTCGAAAGGAAGGATCGAGGAAAGAAAAATAAATGGACAAGACGACGAAACTCCTTCTTGGGGATTTCTTTCAGTGGAGCGCAATCGAGGGGGCGAAAGGGAGAGATGCAAGGGCGAGCAAGGGGATGGAAGGTGGTGGTCTACCGCCTTGAAAAGGAAAGGAAAGGGTGGGGGGGGCTTGTCCGTGGAAAGTTTCCGACTCGGAGTTTCGACGTTTTCCTTTCGCGTTCCGGTGCACCTCTCTTTTTCGAGTCCCACGAGAACAGGCACGGTTGACTATTACGAGTTACGCTCTGGCTACCTCGGATCTCAAAAACCTTTACGCGCGAATTCCTCCTGGGATTTCCCTCGGTTTTGACTCTTTTTTTCTCCCTCCCCACCCCCCATTTTCGTTCCCTCCTGCCCCCTTGGAGACTCTTCTTCGCGAAGAAGACAAAAGCAACAGGATACCTTTCCTCGCGCTTTACAGCCATCACATTTTTTGCTCGCGACCCCCATCGTCGTTGCACACACACATTCTATTATATATAATATGGCGCGAGGAGTAGCCGAGACGGAGAGATAAAAATAAGACAGGAAAAAGGAAGAAACGGAGAAAAAAACTAGAACCGGAGGCCAAAGGGAGAAGTTTAGGGCGTTGATGGTGGCGCAGGAGCGTCGAGTATGAAGAAAAAGTGGAAGCTTCGTCAGGATGATGGAACAGGAGAGAACAGTGGGACAATTTTGTCTAGCGCTTATGAAGCTCCGCGTATATAGGAAAACTTTTCCCTCCGTGAAATATTAACGCTGAAAAAGCTGCGGGGGAGCGCCAACGAAAAAAAAAGTAAAAAGTCTTAGGATAACGTTTTAGAAGGACTGTACCGTACATTTTTATTATGCGATACGGGAAGAATGATTTTTCACCGGGTTTCCTCTGGTGACAAACGATTTATCGTCATCATCGCTCCTGGATTATAATTCACGTGGAAAACTTTCGATCAATGTTGGAAAATATTTTCTAAACGTTATAAATGATTGAAACAAACTCGTGCGCTCATAAATATAAATTTACTTCAAAAGTTTTGTTTGATTAATTTTTAAGGGGTTTCGGTACTACTTATCTGATTACAAGATCTTCAGTAAAATATAATGCTTTTCTGCAAGGTACAACTGTCGCTCTCTAAATTTTATTTTGCATAAAGTGACTTCAAATCGATATAATCTTTGACAAAAAGTGATTTAGTTCAATTTTGAAACATTATTATAATATGATAATTATTATTTTACTTGATTTTGATGCATAAACTTGGATTTTTAACTAATGAACTAGATGGAGAAACTGCTTAAAATTTGGCGACAGTAATTGTTGAGATCTAATGGAGATCTGACATAAATTTTATGCAGATGGTAATATTCAAACAAAATGTACAACCAAAATAAACATTTCTCCCATTTACTTCCATGTATAAGCCTAGTTAAAAAATAAATAATTTCTAAAATATGACGTGGTTGATCGACTTCAAATTCAAACGATCTACGATTTATAAATTTGTGATTCATTTTATTTTTAAATTTGAGTTGATGGTAACATTTTCAAAAGTACTACCGAAACCTCTTAAGTGCACATTTAACATTGAATATTGAAAACAATAATGTAAAAATAATTTTTTTCATTGGATGAATTGAAAAATGTGAAAAAATAACGCACTTTGTTACTTGGATAAGTTTCATTCCATGATAAAAATTAATCAAAAAAATTAAGTTCTGTGTCACAATAAAGTGAAAAATCCAGAAGACAATTTAACGAGTAAAAGAAATGAAAAGATTTTATAATTTTTCGCTATGATAAGCGAGATTTCGTTCTCAGGATTAATTTATCCCGCTCGTCGAAATGACTCTGAAATAAATGATCAGGCGGTTAATGAGGCGGTAAGGAAAGGAAAGAGCGGAAAACCTGGCCGGGATGAAAAGAAGGGTGAAAGTGAGATCGAAGAAAATTGTAAAGCAATTGATAGATAGTTCTGGATAGGGCGGGCTCGTTAAATCGATCGACTTTCTCGTTAAACTCAGGCTCCGTTACGGAATGTATATCCATCTCCGGCTACTACGGTGGAGCCTCCCCCTCTCCGATCATCGCGATCTTCGAGACGTTTTCTCGTTGCGCGCCTTCGATAAAGTCTCCTCGTCTACCCAATGAAGACAAATCGCCGACTCCCTTCCTTGCTAGGTTCTAACCACGCTCCTTCCACCACCTCAAACTCTCCACTATAATTAATCGTTTCATCCGAAGAGACTCTGACGGCAAATGGATAATCCTCGAGGTGAACATTTTTTAACCTAAACGTGTATTTTTCTATATTAAAAAAATTTATTTTAAAAAATGTGTATTATCAAAATACTAAAATAATTGCTTGCAAAAAATCATTCAGAAGACGAAGATATTATATCGTTGAACAAAGATTGAATACGTTTTCTGTGTAACATTAAAGAAATTTCATAAATGTATCTACGTATAAACTGAGTATGATAAATGCACAGGAACTGTCGGAACTTCAAAAATTCATTTAAGCCAAACGAGACGGTAAAAAGTATTCAAATGTGGAGTACGGATAGAATTCCTATTCACTTTCAATTATAAACTTTTTCGTCATAAATCTCTTGGAATGTCAAACGTCGTCGGACAAAATAAATTCGGAACGAAATTATGCCCGACCAGTCTTTCATTATTTGTCCTACGTTTTTATTTTTGCTAAATAAAGTTTTTCTGAGCGTTCTATTAAAAAAACATGCACAGATTTCCAGGGCACAATAAAATAGAATTTGAAAGATAATAAAATTGTTTCTATAAATATTTTGGGACAGCTGCAGGGAGTATTTTTACCAAAAATTAGTTTTTGCCGGAGGGTGGTCCGACCAGACTGAATTCGACTGCTTAATATACCAGCCGATATATACGAGATTCGTTGGGTAGAGTCTCCGGGTGACACGCCCTGGAGAAAGGACAAGAGAAAGCCGCAGAGACAGAGAGACTCGGGCGCAAACGGAGACAAGAGGCACGGAGGGAGGCGAAGAATGGACCCGAAGGTTATATATACAACAGAACTTTGCTGGAAAAGCTTCCATGCAACCGCACCCCCTCTTCTCGTTTTCTCGCTCTCTCTCTCTCTCCCTCGCACGTGCTTTTCGTCCTGTCGTCACGGTTCTCGTGGTTTTCGACAACGTGATGGCATCGATGCCGCGTTCTGAGGTGCAGGAGGTGAGCAACTCCCAGAGGACACTGCGATCCAAGGAAATCGATCGCCCGAGGGGAAAAAAACAAGTCCGCGCAAAGATGCAATAAAAAAATACTAGAAAAAAAAATAAGAATAAAAAAATTACACGAAATAAATCTTAAAATGAATATCCAATTTAAGAATACAATTAAGAATAAAATTCAGTAGATAAATGTTTGTTTAACAGACACATGAGGAAAAAAACAAAAAAGTTTTGTTCACTAAATTTTAGTTTCGATCAATAAGATTTAAAAATCTTTAAAAAATCTTAAAAATGATATATAAATAAATCTAAAAATCTAAAAATGAATATCCAATTTAAGAATACAATTAAGAATAAAGTTCAGTAGATAAATTTTTGTTTAACAGACACATGAAAAATAAACGAAAATGTTTTGTTCACTAAATTTTAGTTTCGATCAATAAGATTTTGAAAATCTTAAAAATTAATTTATTCATTATTTAAAAATTAAAAAATCATGGAATATTAATTCTGTATCACGTCCACTGTAAAAATTTGGTCTTAACTACTTTGAGCGTTATTTTAGTAGAAATGAGTAGAAATGAGAAAGCTTTGATTCGCGTTATGTATCCGCTTGCCGGGAGAACACAATTACTCCTAATGATCCTTGGAGAAAATAATGCGGGGGGAAAATATTAAATTGGCAAGAGAGATAAAAGCATTGATCGAGCTTTTTTTCATTAATGGCTGATTGCGATTTAAGTCGGAGGAATGAAAATCACTCAGACGGAAAGGAAAGATAGAGCGAAACGAGCGGATAAAAAATGTTCTGAAAAAAATTTCTCGCGTTTTATAAATATCCATACACTTTTTGTTTTGCGCAGAGATTCATTACACGCCCGAATTAGCGAATTTCTCATGTACTTTTGTTCTGCATTTTCCTTCGATTTTTTTTTTCTTTTCACTTCTCTCGTCTCGTTTCTCGCTCTCCGGGGCTGATATTGTGAACGGGAGTGGAGTTAGCTAACGAAAGAATTGTGAAAGGAATTACCCCGGTTCGCGGGAGTGAAAAGAGATGGAGAAACATCGGGGAGATTTTTTCTTTTGGAGATTTGTGTTGCGAGGAGAGAAAAGAGAAGCGAGGCGGGGCGCCTTCTCCTTTTTTTCCTGGGAATCGGGAGAAAGGCAGCGAGAAGTGTAATGAACGCGCAAGGGAGAAGAAAGAAAAGAAAAGGAGAGAGAAAAAAAACGAAATTCGCTAGCGAGAGAAATTGTAACGTCGTGGTACGCGCGCGGAGGGAAAAAAGGGAAAATCCGGAACAAAAGGGAGGAGGGGGGTGAAAAAAAGGATATGGAATTTCATTACGCTCGAAAAGCTCTTAGCCGTTTCGAGACTGGGTAGTCTTGCAGCCGCCAATCAGGACTCCCCGATATTGGAATTCGATCTGTATCGCGCGATCCTTAATCCTGAATCTTCTTCCTCCCTTTCTCGCACTCGGCCCATTTTTTTTTCACGTTTCTCGATTTTCCCTTGTCACTGAAATACAAGCTCTTTTCACTGTTTTTTTCCTCGATACAAGCTTTTATCTTTCCGGTACCCTTCGTATACGGAATCCTCACGAATTCTCGGCAAATGTCCCTCGAAGAATCGAAATGCCATCTCAGACCCCGACCCTCGCAAAATCCGACACTTATTTGCTTCCAAAACGTTCGGATGTTCGGTCGCCAAACGTCACGAAGAATCCTGACTTCTTGGTACAGTTGAGTACAAAAATTATCGATATAAACGAAAAATTTGTAATTTTTGATCACTGTAAAAAATGTGGTGTTAAAATGGTGTTAAAATGGTATGGTAAATAATAAATGGTAAATAATTAAAATTGCAATATAAACACAACATTTATGAATTAACACTATTTTTGCTAACACCACTCAGTGTAAATAAAAATGAGATACAGAGAATAAGGACCTCAATTATATAAAGAATATTTTGGAGCAATGTAAGTATCGATTTGTTTGCAAGGTTCATGCACATTATATGCAACTTTGTTCGTAAAAAATTTCATGTTAACAAGTTCGTTAATTATTTTTTGTTTTTCTCCCTCTGAATGCAGAGATTTATCCTGATATAGGGTAATTTACTATCTCAACTTTTTCTTTTAAAAAAATTTTTTGTATACTAATTTTCTTCATACTATATGTAACGTTGATGATGAGTAGCAAGTATTCTGGCAATGTTTAAAAAATTTTTATATTTCAGTATCAGTTCCTTGAAATAATTATGCTTCCCCTCAAACGTGATTAACAAAAGATTATACTACACGATCGATTTCCTTATTGATATTCGGATTATCGGTTATAAAATAATGTTTTGGTATGCCAAGCTTCAGCTCAGGTACCTAATACTAAATTTTTCGCATGCATTCTCGTTCGTTTATATTGCCACTTAATAGAGTAGACTGCCAGAAACGTAAACAAAATTTTATTGGTGAACAGGTATATGGACGAAGCTCGACTCTTTTCTGAGAAATGAAAATTTTTCAATAATATAGGTGCGATACTTATTTCATCGATGGTGCAATAAACAAATTTTTTACAGTATGTTTATTTTATTTTCACGTAACTCGTACTATAAAAATACGGGCTTAGGGGATTACTATTTCAAGAAAAAAGGTCCAGACATGGATGAAAAAGAGTATGGTCAAAAATGAGTGTATAGGGGAGTGAAAACATTCGACATTCGGTTTTTCTGTCCTGGATGTGACTGAAAACTGCTCGGCGGAGCGATACCAGCTGGAAAGGGAGGATGCTCTCGTGTCCATAGCCTGACAGGACACACTGCAGAGTTCACCGGAGATCAAAGCGAGTTGATGCAACACCATGCAGCGAGTTACATCCAATCTCGCTCTTTTTCCTCGCAAAAACTCGTTTCTTTATCCTCTTATCTATAATTAAGTTGAAAGGATCCGAAAAGGGTTCATCGCCGAAAAAAACCTTAATCCCGTTGAAATTTTCACGAAAAGAGAGTAAATAAAAAAAATCGAGCAATAATTTTTTTTTCTCTCTCACCGAAACGACAATTTATTTTTACGCTTTTGTGCATTATCGGAAAACGAAAATAAATGTTTTTCCTCTCTTCCTCTATCTTTTGCTAACCGTGCATCGATTTATCGAAAATTCGTGACGCATTCCGAAATTTACAATTATTACGATCATTATCGTTCATCGGGCAAGGGAGACAATGCGTGTGCGGTTTTATTCTGATTACATCAGTATGCAGCCCGATGCTGGAAAAGTTTATCGAGATGGAATTCCACGAAATATTCGTTGGTAAAGAGCTCTCGCAGTTTTCGAACAATGAAAATAATTCTAATTATTCCTTTATTTAATTGACTGAAAAAATAACTATGCGCTCGGAAAATAATAAGCCACTTGGAATATAAATTTTGCGAGGGCTGACGTTACGTTAATAACGCGAGTCCTTGACGTCATATCGCGCACGTCCTCCCCGACTTTGCCATTTTATTTTCATCCCGGCTCACTTTTTCCGCGGAGGACGTGCGCGCGAAAAATGATAGTCTCGCGAGATTTCCCGCGTGGCGAACTTTCAGCGTTCCGCTGGAAAATAAAACATAAAATTAAACGAGAAACGAGTCTCGAGGCTAAAAGGCAGGACAGGAAAATAGTAAATAAAAATAAAGCTTCGGACAATAAAAATACAACGGTGAGCGTAAAATCAATCAGGAAACAAGTTTTTATACGCCTTGTTAACTGAATTTTCGCATCGGAATTGGAGATATTTAAAATGGTTTTTTCTTTCTTTTTTATTTTCATTTATTTTTCAAGACCGTTCTTTCTGTCTGTTATTCAGAATAAAGAGACGAGGATAGCGAACACAATAAGTGAATTCGTGGAACACAGTCATAACTCCGCGTTGAGCGCTGACTGGAAGTTATTGAAAAATCCAGAAAGTGGCGCGAACAGCCATAATTTTTCACCCTCTCTCTGGAGGTCCTTTCATCGCGCTCCCGGTATACGCTCCCGCCAGGAAGAAATTCATTCTGGGTGAGAAAGGGAGAATTCACGTCTCGTGAAACAAGACATTTTCTATGAAACGTTTTACAACATTTTCCTCCCCCAGGCTCTTATTAAAAAAATGTTCATTCCGTTGAAATAATTCACGCTCTCTATAGTACAACAACGAAAGGTTTCCACTAATTTTCTCCTCATTACGGTTCAATGATTTTCTAAACCTTCTAGAATAACTTTTTCTCGTAACACACTGGAAAAACTGATTTTTGGATCAGTTTTTCCAATTTTTCAATATGAATTCATGGATTTGCCCTATCAATAAGTAGCATTTTCATTATCTACAGGAAATTTCCGATTGAATAGGCTCTTAAAATCGAGAAAAAAACATTTGAAAATTTTTGCGAATTTTTTTTTCCTTTCCTTTTTTTCAAAAATCTTCAAGGTGTCATAACTTTTTAAAAAATTGATGAATTAACGTGATTCCAGCGCCATTCGCTTTGTTTTGCAAAAATCTTGAAAAATCACCCTTAATAAAGTATATTTGGTCAAGAGAACGAAAAGATATCGCTAATTGAAATTTTCATGGGTCCACGAGGCCCAGTGTGACTAACCAAATTTTTTGGAATTTTTTTTTCTTGATTTTAAGAGCCTATTCTATCGGAAATTTCCCGTAGATAACGAAAAAGATAATTATTCAGGGCGAAATCCAAGATTTCATATTGAA
>JAPYYW010002924.1:0-17526 GCA_030522545.1 Cremastinae sp. A BG-2022a
ACTTTTCTTAATGAACTTAGACTCACAAACCACTCGGTATGTGAGAAAAAATGAGTTGAAACTTTTTGATTGGACTGTCACGATACAACATCCTTAAGAGGTTTCACCATGTATAGCAATGAAGATATACTATATATTGTTAAAAATCTCAATTTTCAGTGCTCTCCCATAAGAGCTCGTGTTTTTAGTAATATACTGCGACATCTCCAAATATATATAATATGACATCATAACCATAAATCAAATATAGAAAAAATTTATTTATAGTTATCGTTTCTTATTTACATTCCAGTCCAATGAAGAAATTTCCCGTAAGAAACACAGAAAATTAAAATTCTAAAAACCGAAAGTGCACAATTTTCAAATTTGGCACAACAATTTTTTATACACTCATTAACGTTTAAATAACATCATGACCATAAATCAAATACAGAAAAAAATGTATTTATAGTTATCTCATCGTTTCTTATTTACATTCCAGTCAAATGAAGAAATTTCCCATAAGAAACACATAAAGTAAAAATTCTAAAAACCGAAAGTGCACAATATTATCAAATTTGACACAACAATTTTTTTATACACTCATTAACGTTTAAATAAAAAAAAATTGCATAAAAAAAATTGAAAGACTCCATCACAAACTTGTTATTTATTCTCACAAAGGCATACTAAATTATAAGCGTAAATAATCACACCAGGAATGTGAGAAAACGAAAACTTTGTGACAATAATGAGGAGAAGAAAAAGAAGAAGAAGAAGGGGTGAGGGGTGGGGGGTGAATGGACAATCTTGGCGCGGAGGATTTTCGAGTCTCGTAACGTAGGATCGTATAGCAAGTTTTCTTAACGCGGGAGCATTATATGTGAACGAGATGAGAAAGGAGAGAAGAGAGGGGCGAAGAAAGAAAGTCTCGAAAAAAAAGTCCTGAAGAAGAAGGGTTGGGTACAATAGTGTGCAAAGTTTCGTAAGCTCGCCTATTTGTTCGCAGCCCCGTGTACGACGGTTATAAATCTCGGCTCGATTTGACGGTGCAACCTCGCGCGAATCCAGGCGCCAATGCCCGTGAACGCCAAACTTTGAAAATTCATTATCTCCCAGCCCATCGTCTCGGAACAAAGTGAACGCCAGCGGGAGGCTCTGGCATCGCCTCGATAAAAAAAAAATTCATCGAACAACTAATAACGACAAAAAAATATTACAAGCCTCCAATAGTGTACAGATTAATTTTTTTCTCTTGCACGTCATGAGAAAAAAAAATTCGAAATAACATAAATTAAGATAGTTCTATA
The DNA here is from genome assembly GCA_030522545.1 of Cremastinae sp. A BG-2022a. Taxonomy (NCBI): domain Eukaryota; kingdom Metazoa; phylum Arthropoda; class Insecta; order Hymenoptera; family Ichneumonidae; species Cremastinae sp. A BG-2022a. The sequence goes on from JAPYYW010002924.1 coordinate 1,290, forward strand.
TAGGTACAGTCAAATCAAAAGTTTTTATTTCAATTTATTTCCATACGATGTGATTTTAGAGCTTAAGTCAATTAAGAAAAGTTTTTGCAAATTGTTTCAAGAACAACATACTCAAAATTCAAGGTCATCCAAGGTTATCTGTACTTGCTACGTACGTACGAAAATTAAAAAATTCATAATCTTAGGATTTTTTTTTAAACTAATGGAAGATTCTTTGAAGTACAATAAAGAGCTGTGCAAAATTTTAAGAAGGTTCACCATCTAGATTCCAAGATATTTAGGATCGAAAATCGCAGTATTTAACACGGGCTCTTATGGGAGAGTACTGAAAATTGGAATTTTTAATAATAAATATCTCAATTTCAACGTGGTGAAACCTCTTAAAATTTGGTATGAATATGCATAACGTATCAAAGAATGACTGTACCAATGTTCAACAAATTCCTAAATAATCGATAAAACTATAGAACTACATATGCCTTAAGGTAGTTCTATCGTATAAAATCGGTTTCTTAGGATTTTATTGAAAATTTGCAAAAATCTTCTTTGATACAATATACAATTGTATATTAAATTTTATGAGGTTTCACCATGTAGAACTCGAGATATTTATTGTCAAAAATCACTATTTTCTGCAGTCTAGCTCCCATAAGAACTATGTTAAATATTACGATCTTCCACTCTAAATATCTTGACTTCTAGGTAGTGGAACTTGTTGAAATTTTGTACAAAAGTACATTAAAGAAGTTTCGTTTAGTTTAAAAAAACCTGAAATGTTGATTTTTCTAATCTTCATACCACAAGTACCACCATGGATGACCTTCGGTTTTGAGTATACTATTCTTGAATCAATCTGTAACAACTTTTTTAATAAACATTTTACTGAGAGGCCACATAATACAGAGATAAACTAACAATACGATAAACATTTTTTTTTATTTGATTGTCTAGATATAGAACTACTTCAAGAAGTTATAAAATGAAAAAATGCAAGCATGTTGATAAAAACAATATTTCACTTTTTGTATTTTTTTACATTTTTGACATAATGAATGCGTTTTGATTTCATTATTTCAGCAATAATAAATTCTAAGTAAATTTTGAAAGAAGAAAAAAATTTTACTAGCTGAATAAGAAAAAAATCAATAATTAATGGCGTATAATTAATTACAGTATGCAATTATATCTTTTTTTTACATGATAAATGTACTTTTATCGTAATTGTTCATTATTTCAATAGCAATTTATGAAAAACAAATATTAGAAGAGGAAAAATGAAAATTAATAAATAAGAATAAGTTAACAATCTACAAATTATTATAGCAATTATTATTTTGAAAGCACTGACAATAAGCATGGGTTCTCAATTTTTTATTTCTTGACATATAATAGATATTCTTTAACTTTTATTATTTATTATTTCAACAGTAATTTTCCTAAAAAGAATTGTATGTATTACAAAAAAAAATGTTTAAAGTATACGTGATTAAAAATAGTTGAAAATCATAGCACGTCGTTAATAACAATGTATAATATTTTCAATTTCTTCCATATATAATACGAATACTTCGATTCCAATAAATGTTGCAAGAAAGAATGGGCCGAAAATGCAATAAAATAAAAAAATTCTAATGAGATCGCGATGTTAGAATAAATAAATTGCTCCAATAAAGCGTGTAGAAAAATTATTTATTGGCTCGTGCCATGTATATTCGTGACTTTTAATGTGCAAGAGAAGAAAAAAAAACCGAGAGTGAGAAAAAATGAATGCAGAAATAGTATAATAACATTGGCCGTTATCGTTTACTATGTTAATTTAATCAAAGGACTCGGGGGCAAAATCCGCAATCTTGTCCGGGTTAGGATTCATGCATGGAGGTGTATTTCACATGAGCTCTCCGTGCGAAGCAGTCAAAAGAGAGAGAGAGAGAGAGAGGAACAGGACGCTCGCGGTGGTGGCTCAACGGAGCTCCCGATTGCCTTCCCTTCCCGCATTAATCCCCAAAGAATCCAACGACGGCTATACGGATTCAAATGCTAATTTAATTAACGTTCCTCTCACGAATCGCGTTACCGAGATTTCCCTTCTTTCCGGTTATACACACGCTATCTTGCGCTCTTACCATTCATTTTTTCTTTTTTTTTTGGGGGGGTAGTCCAAAAAATGAAGAAGACCGAAACAACCTAATACGTATTATCTGACCAAATTACGATTTTTTTCCTCTTCGTTACTTCTCAATTTGTACAAGAACCATAAAAAGAAAGGAATATTTTTACATACCAATAATGCATCCATATGCATGAGCTGATGTCCTTATGTGTATGTATGCATAACCGTTTGAGAGGAATACCCAGTGTGACTATCCAAAAAAAAGTGATTTTCGAGAATTCATATTAAGGTTATTCTCCAGCCAAACGAAAGTCTGCAAAAAATTTTTATTTGGGTACATCAGTAAATTGAGTAGTTTTTAATTTTTTTAGAAAAAAACCGAGGGGCCTCGTTGATGTCATTTTCGAGAAAAATTGAATTTAAAGTGTGCTTTTTAACACGCAAACATGGCCCAAGATGATAATTATGCATAATTGAGTTTTTGTGTTGTTAAAGACTGCATGTCTAAATAAAAAACCTTTTATTTTGTTCGTCATTAAAAAATATGCAATTAAAAAAAAGTATGGGCCTTTTACCGAGCTTTCCAATAGAATAAAATAGAATTAGTGGAAATTTTAGCTATAAATCTCAGACCTCCAACGTTTCTTCAAATATTTGGCAATGTTGCTCGCATCGTAAGACTTTTAAAATAGCATAAATAAGTAAATTATCATGCGTTTTAGAAAAAAATTAACCACTTATTATTTTTATTATTTATTTGTGGTGCTCCTCTCTGATGCCCCCACAAAATACGAACCTTTGCTGGAGAACTACCTTAAGCATGTATGAACAATGTTTTGAAAAATGTGAGAATTTGATTAATTGTTTATGTTTTGTTCTTAAGGTGATGTGAAACACCCAATTTCAAGTAATTTTTTGGACATATCCCACATGCTCGTATTTTTCAAGCAATTGAATTGAAATTTGAATATATTGTGCAGTACATGCTATTGTATATAAAATTCAAAACATATTATTTCATTCCTGTTCTTACCATGTTTAATTTTACAAAATAACTATATCTAGTTCTGACATAATAAGTACTCAGAGAGAATTTTATACGAAAAATTACTGTTTTTTTTCTCACTGTGTGGTAACAGTATTTAAAAAAATTAAAATTTTGCATTATATTTCAACTTTAAAAATATATCAAAAATTGATCATGCACGAAGTACCATGTTTCGTACGATAAATTCTCAAATTTGTTCAATCTATCATCTCGACAGCACGTATATATAAAAAACCCAAGAATCCTTCGTATAAAATTCTTTTTGGCTAAAAATTGTTATTTAATTAACGTCGTTTAATTTTTTTCATGACAAAAAAAAAGAAAAATAAATCACCGAACAATTTCTTTTCCGCAATCGCGTAATGGCAGTACGTATGCATTCGCCCGGAATATTAAAACGTTTGATCGAGCACACGAGTGTAATTTGCATAAAGTAACGTTAATGTAAATTCATCGGTTCGTGTCTCTATTAGTCGAATGTATCTTAGAGCTTCTGCACGCCAGCGAGCGAATCCCTATTCCGAAATGCAAATGAGATGCATACCGGGCTAGATTCATTCGAGGCGACTCCTAATAACTCCATCGCAATGTTCTTCGCCCACCCCTCGTGCACTCCGGAGGGCCTAATAATAACAACAATAAAATAATAACAATAATAACAATATTTACATGATAATAATAATAAAAACAACAACAATAATAATAAAATAATAATAACAGCACGAAGAAGAACAAACAACAACAACAACAATGCGGAAATAACACGAGGAGAAAGCCCTCTCCCCGTAATACCGAATTACCGCACGCGGGAGAAGGAAAATGAAATTTTCCCTCATCCGCGGATTTTCCACAAATTGTCACCGTCTGCGACGTCGAATCGCTTCGGAAGAAATTCAATTCTTTTTTTTTTCTCCATTCCTCCCCGATACCCCGAAGAAAGATTTAGCGATGGAAATTCATAACGTCGGGCTCAGGCGTCGAATCAACAACCGCTCCTTTCATGCAATCTCTCTTTTTCATTAATTTTTTTCATTCGGTATACTGAGCTGGGAATTTAAAGTTCAGGCTCGGCAGGAGAAATAAGACGAAATTGGATGAGGGGAAAAATAGACATTTGGAAGTATATTTACGTTTTGTTTAATTGTATTTTCTTTCGTTTTATTGATACTATCAATTAGTTTTTTAATTGTGACAAATAAACAAGGAAATAAGTATTAGTGAACTTTTTTCAACTCTTAAGATATATAGTACATCTATCGTACTCGATAGGTATGTATGAAAATTAAGAAAAAAAATTTTTTAGGATTTTTTTTGAAAAACTGATTAAAAGTTATTCCTTGAAGTACTATAAAACTCTATATCAAATTGCAAAAAGTCCTACTTTTTAGAAGTCAAGTTATTTAAATTTGATGATCGTAATATTTAATACGTGTGCTCTTGTGGGAGAGTAGATAGAATTGTGATTTTCGATAATGAATATCTCGAATTCTATGCAGAGAAACTTTTTAAAATTTAATACACCCTAATGCACATGACATCAAAGATAGTTCATGCAAATCTTTAACAAATTCCTAAAAAAAATCATTTACTATGAATGTACCACCGTAAACTATCAATTATATTATCAATACAAATACGTGTAATTTGTCAATAATTAAAAGTTTTTAATAGTTCAACAAAGTATGTAAAAATATGTCAGTGAAATGTTTCAAAATAATTATACATCAAAATGTATATTATTATTGCATAATTAAAACATTTCAATAAGTAATGAAAAGAAATGATCGTTCAACTTTTGGATCATGTTCAATCATCGAGTCTTTTATGTGACATTTTGTTTTATCGGGAATTACTTCATTGACGAGTTTTGCGGCTTCTCCATAAACTATTTTATCGCGAACAGGGTTTTTTTTCTCGGCAGCGTCATCAGCGGGGTACGACCGTAGTCAATGTTGTTTGGTCGTGCTCATCTTCGTTCTCCATAGACGAAGCTCACTCGCGTACAAAGAGCCAGCCTGTACGCGAGATTGAAAGCTTGTATGCAAAGGGGTTACAACATGCTCGAGGCTTCATCGCCAATAAACCTTTCGCCACAACGTCAAGCTGACGCGAGAAAACCTTTTTATTTCATGCTTTTCACTCTCGCCATTTCTTCATGAAAAAAAACAAAAAGCAAATAACGAAAAAATACTAAAATTATAAAAATTAACAAAAGACATTTTTTTGTCGTTATACTATTTTCAAAATCGTAATATATTTTGTGTTACTTTATTTCATCCTTTTTACTTTTGCCATTTCTTCATGAAAAAAATTACGAAAAATATTAAAATTGTGAAAAAAAAAACAAGAGACATTTTTTGTCGTTATACTATTTTCAAAATCGTAATATATTGTGTTACTTTATTTCATCCTTTATACTTTTGCCATTTCTTCATGAAAAAAATTACGAAAAATATTAAAATTTTGAAAAAAAAACAAGAGACATTTTTTGTCGTATATATACTATTTTCAAAAACGCGATATAAGTCACTTTATTTCATTCTTTTCACTTTTGCCATTTCTTTATGGAAAAAAAATAACGAAAAAGTACTACAATCATAAAAATTAACGAAAGAAAACTGTTTTGTCATTGTAATATTTTTAAAATCGTGATATATGAGTGACTTTATATTATACTTTTCACGCTTACCATATTCTTTACGAAAAAAATTATGAAAAAATACAAAATCATGAAAATTAAAAAACGAGAATTTATAAATTCTCCGTAATAAGAAGCAATGTTAAATTTCAACAATTTTGGAATTTGATATCTTTTACACCACTCGGTAAAACGGTTTAAAATTTGGCACATAATGTTTCATATATTCAAGAACAAAATACCAAAAATTTAACAAATTCTTATATATCGCTCATACATCCTTAAATTTCATCCAATTTTCAATGATACATTTTAGTTTCTTTAAAAAAAGTAGAAATACTACACGAAATTTAACAAAATGAACAACGTTTGAACATGGCTGCTGAAATAATAATAGTGGCTAGTCTAATCAACTGGAAAGTCGATAATTTATTTATATGCAGCCGATAATGAGAGTCGAGAAATGAATTCGTACCGTATACGTATTGTGCTCTAATTTGTGAAAATCGAAATTTCCTGTTAAAAATCAATTTGCGGATGTAATTTGATAAATCATGGATCGCTAGGGAGTTTCGCGTGTATGTTTTATACATGATCAGGTAGAGCAAAATTCTACAATAATTCGGAGTGCGGAAAAGGCTTCGGAGCAAACGTTCGGTATAATTGTCGTGAGCTTTCGCATTAAATAATCGTTGGGCGGAACAATTGGCCTCGTCTGATCGATTTTGTACCTTCGGTTATTTGCTTCCTCTTTCTGCTTATTTTCATCCGGCGCTTCGTCAGAGTTCAATCGTACCTGTGCTATGCTTCACTCCTGGATAAACATTATATCGCACTATTGTTTCCACGAGAGAGAGAGAGAGAGAGAGAGAGAGAGAGAGAGAGGGAGAGAGAAGCTTTCACGTAATTTACACGCACCTGAATTTTATTTCAAAAACATTTGTCCTAAGCTCGCAATTACGACAGTTCGTTAAATAAATTGTATATAACTCTTTCAGGTTATTATTTATAATACATTTTTTTGATATAAATTCTTTCCATTTAAGGATGTATGAAAGATATTTTGTTTAATATGAAACTTTGACAAATTTTTCATATTTTGTTCTTAAGCATAATAATAAAATGTTGTGGCAAATTTGAAATCATTTTACTGAGTCGTTATTCAAGCGTTATCAAACTCCAACATTGTTGAGATTTAACATTGCTTCTTATGGAGAATTCGTAAATTGTCACTGAAAGCAAATTTTTTAATGTGAGATTCTCGTGAATTTTAACGTTCATTTTTGTATAGTTAAATTTCGAAACGTTTTACTACAATTTTTTATCTTAATTATCCAAACAATAATAAAATGTTTAAATTATTATTAAAATATGCTCAATTTGCTACTTGATAGTCAAACTAAAACGCAAAAAATATCAACTTTGTCGCAAAAGCCATCAGAGCCTGGATTTCAGAAATTTAACGTTAAGAATATACATTTAGCTGGAATTGTTTGTCCCACACATATCCTTAATTACAGGCTAAACAAGCTAAAATAAAAAAATAGTAATAAATAAAATATTTATCAGAGTTTCGCTACAATATTTATTATTGAATATTTATTAATTTATTTTCATTTAATTAGAATTTAAGATTTAAATAAAAATAAATTTAAAAAAAATGAAAAAAGATCTAAATCATCTGGTCATTTTTTCGTTTCTTCAATACAGATATTCTTTGAAAATTAAATAATATTATATATTGAATTTTTCTTTATAATAATTTAATTATCAATATAATTTTAATTAACAACTAAAGTATATATTTTTATCGAAAGTACTCAATTTTCAAAAAAAGTAACCTAAAAATTAAATAATATTTATCAAATGTGTAATTTATTTTTTCCCTCATAAAAAGCATAATTTTTCAAAGCGTATAATAAAGTTAATTATTGACAAAAATAAGTAAAATTGTGCAACATATCTATCGGGTACATGAAAATAAAGAATTAAAAATGTTCAAACGTGTCCGGTGTACTGCTCACGACGAATAAATAGCAAATTTGGAGGTAATTGGGGAGCATCGAAATCCGGAGGAAACAAGTTAATTTTGTTGAGACTCATCGTTGATGGGGTGTTCAATGTTTGCACGTATTGTATACACATGCACAGCCAGTAATCGCAACGTTATAATTTACCGATTCGGATTGACATTTCGAGTATTCCTCGTGCCGATAGGACGTGGAAAATTAACGACTCTCGTGTGCTGATAATCGGAACATCAATTATCTCTTTTTTTTACAAACTCTCTGTGTCCCTTTTTATATACATTAATAGACGTGAAATACAATCGTTCCAAATTCATCGTTAAATATGAAGCTCTTTTTGTGAAAATGCGTAAATTGTATCAAATTTTAATGTATTACTATACATAATTTTAATAATAATTTTATTTTCATAAATCACGTAAATCTTTTTTTGCAAATTTTTAATAAAATCCATTAAATTAATAAAAGTATATATTTTGGAAATTATATATATCAAAATATAAAATTATATTTTTTAATAATTTATTTGAAAAAAAATTGTTTATTATTTTACTATGATTAAATAAAATAATGAGATTCAATTCAAATAAATATTCACTTCAATGACAATTGAACGAATTCACAAGAATTTTCACGTAAAAATTGTCAATATCTTTTATTGTTTTTTATAATTATTCAAAAATATATATTCTTTTTAATAGAGAATTCAACAGTGAAAATCACTGAAAAGTACTGGGATTGTCTATCCCAGCAAAAAGTAAATTATTAACGTTGAATTCGTGAAAACAAGACTTTGGCTTTTACTTTAACTATCTATTAGCAACTTGAGCACATTTTTTAATAATAAATAAAACCGTTTTTATTGTTTAAACAATCGAATAAATTTTTTTTAGTAAATTGAAATTATTTTCTATACAAAATGAATACTACTACGAACATATAAAAAAAATTTACAAAAATTTCATATTCTTCTTTCGTATGAAGGAATGTTAATAAATCTTAGGAACTTTAGAGTTTGATAACTCTTGAACAATATTCAGTAAAACGACTTCAAATTTGGCACAACATTTTTTCATATATACTGAAGAATAAAATATCAAAAATTAATCAAATTCTCATATTTTAAAAAATATCGCTCATACATCAAGATTAAATCGAACTTCGAAGTTGTTAACTTTTTTGTACAAAACTCGTGAAAAAGATGCGAAAAATGATATAAATTGAGATAAAAATGAATTTCGCTCGAAACTGGATGAAAATAAACGAGTTGACGTACAAGTGCATCCTGAAATGACTTTGCGACCGAACGGCCGGGGATAGTTATTTCATAGAAGAAGAAAATCCAGTTTGCGTAACTCAATTTCAACACCATCATTGGCGAGGAAGACTGTACTTACGGTGGCAAACGAGCACTGTGCGTATACTACACCTGAGAAATTGCCGAACGAGAAATGAAAGTTAACCTCTCTCAAAAGCGAGTCTGCTGTTCCTCTCATGGATAAAATATCATTTCCACGAAAAAAAATCCACAAGTAAACGTTAAAATATTTCAAAATCTCTTGTACGAAGTGTTTGATGCATTTTTACGTGTCTATACAGTATTAGGTGACGTATTCGAGAAGATTTAACATTATTTAAAATCATTTTCTGTGAAACAATTGATTCAAAATATTTTTATAGAATTCTAAATTTTTTATACACTGTTTCGAAATATATGAATTTTTTTTTCAAATTTCAAAATATTTCACTACATCGTATCAGGATCGTCAGAATTTTAAGAGTCTCTATAAAAATGTCAATTGAAAGAAAAATGTATTTTTCTTGAATCGAACAATTGTAGTTTCCAGTCACAAAATTCATACAAAATAAACATGAACATATTTGCGATTTGGGAGAACACCATTTCACATGTTTATTTTCAAAAAGTAATTTTTTTTTTCAATTACTTTTAAGTAATTATTTAATTTGATTTGTAAGAAATCTTTAATATGGTTTCTCATCGAAAAGTCCTGAATATACATAAACAAAATAGCTCAGATCACTGTGAAATTTATTACATATATATGCATATATGCTTATTAAACATTTTTCGTTAAATCAAACATAAGTTTGTTTTCATTGAAATGTTTATATAATTATTCAAATAAAGCTCATTGAAAAAAATGGTATAAAAAATGTTTTTAAATTATTTAATTTTTTACAAAAATATGTTAAATTGACTTTAAATCTTCTGACTTTTAAAGTTACTGAGAAAGCAGGAAAACATACGAAGAACGTGTTGTTTGCTAAAACCTGTGCTTGTATATTTTCACGAAAACTAGCATTGGAAAGAGGGAGGAAATATTTGTTGACGTTGTGTGGATGGCTAAGATTATTTCGCATTCTCTGGCTGGCTTGAAAATCCTCGCGAGTGATCCATTTCATTTCTCTTCCCTCCGTCGGTGATGTATTAGGCAACAGCAAGTAGTAATATACTGCTACATGTCAGACGTATCTGGCTACGTGAAATATATCAGCTTGAAAAAATATATGTACTTGATGTAATGAAAGCTCTTTTTTTTCTTGACACGTACAAGTTTTCTTTATTAAAAATGAATTATTTATGGATACATCGTACATTTTGCGTCAAAAGTTATTTTTATTTGTAAATATACGAAATAAATCATTTGCTACAGGATAGGTAAAATTTTTTATGATATTTGGTATAATACTCGATAGTTTTTTGACGTTTTCAAAGTAGTCTCCATATGCTGGTTACATAAATAATTATTCATTTTTAGATCAACTTTGATATATTGCTTGTACGTGTACGAAAAAATTACATGTAAAATTTTTAATCATTTTATTAAATTAAAAAATTTCTAGTTTTAGTATTACTTCTCATGAAAAATTCGTATAATAAATGTAATTATATGAGATTTTTCATAAGAATGTTTTATTCGTATTATATCATCAATTTTTTATAGAGAGTCAAAACGTTTTACTAAAATTTGTCTTATTTAAACAGGTAAAAATATTTAAGTTTTTGATAAAATATGACCCAGTTTATGTTACCTGATAATTATTCAGACTTCACTATTCATCCAATAATGTGTCCGATCCATTCCCATATATTATTGTGGTAAACTGAATGTTTAAAATACTTCGTCGTTGAATTTTGCACGAACGACGCTCCTAATAACTTTGAATTGTTGCAAGTACTTTTCTTACTACTCCAATAATACTCCTTCCAATTAAAAAAATGTTTCATATTGTACTTTTCCTTAAGAGCACGTGTTCTAAGTTGCTATTAAATACGATAAATATCTAAGTAACGAACTTCCTAATTTAAGGGTGTTTTGTTTGTAAAGCAAAACAATCAAAAGTTTGACAATGTTTTTCTCCCATACAAAATCGTTTGAGAGTAAACATTTTTTACAAAAAGTTGCTGCAAATCAACTGAAAAAAAAATATTCAAATTTCAAGATCATCCAATGACAGGTCTACTCTCCATGTGATTGCACAAAAAAAATTTTTATGAAAAATTAGATGAAGCTTCTTTAACGCCATACAAAAAGATCAGTACAAAATTAGAAAGCTCGTTAATTTCGAAAGCTCATTACTGAGATATTTATTATATAAAATTGGAACTTTTGACACGTGCTCTTATGATAAGGTACAAAAAATGGCCATTTTCAACAATTAACATCTTAATGAGCAGCTTCCTAATCATGAAAATTTTACACAACCTTTTAGAGATGTTACTTAATATATTATTCAAAAATTTTTTAAATTTTCCATCATTTTCGATTTTGAACACAATAAAATCTTTAAAGTAATTTCAAGCAAATACCAAATCGTATTGAAATTATTATTAATATGTATATTAAATAGCAAATTCAAATATTAGTATTGCACTCTTATTGAGAGGAAAATAAATGCGCGTTGAAGTTTGAGGAAATATCATATTCTATATATATTTATTTCGATCGGGACGGAAACATATCGCGAAACTCACGTGCTGCTCGCGAGCAATTCTATCCTCATAAATTAATCGATGTGATTTCGGTACCGGCGATTTGTTACAGCCTGAAATGACGGGTGGACGATAACGCCGTATAATTTTCCTCTCCCCGCGTGTATGGGGTAGCAAACAAACGGGCGGTATTATACGCGACCGGGACAAAATTGTACGTGAGATTCGATCACACAAACTCGACGCGTGAAATTTGTATTTCAGCCAATGGACGAAACCGCGTTGCACAGCGTGCCATGATTTGTGGACGCACTCGCTGCAATCCACCTGAACGATATCCCATAGTCGCCGTAAGAATAATGTCAAAATCATAAACTCGAAATTTATTGAATTTTATTTTATATTCTTTGTTTTTAATTCGGCATAATTCATTTTTTGAATTTAATGGCTTTTATTAAATAAAAGTGCCAAGTCATAATTAACCCTTCGTGCGTACATTATATTTTTCGACACACGGTGTATATACACTGGGTCTTTCAGAGAACAGTCGATTTTTTTTTAGTGTTCTAGATTATTTTTATTTTACAAAAATTCTGAATCACTTTTTGAAGTGTGTACTAGTACATGGCCTAAAAGCTGCCAATGTCAAACGTTTAAAAACGATATTACTATAAAAATTGAAAAATAATTTAAAAAGCAGAAAAAATGGAATTGCGTTAGAATATTCGTATAGCTACGCACTAAGCAAATATTAAGAAAAAACGGTTTTAGGCTTTTGAAGCTTAAAGCTATGAGCTTTCAAAAAAAATATAGGGTCTTTGGTGTGGACTCCATATATTAATATTGTTAACATTGTAAACAATATTAAAAATAATTTCAATAGTTCAAGTTTCAATGATATCAAGTAAACAAAGTAAATTACTATAAAAATTTGTTGAGAAAACCTAGAAAAGAAAAGTACACACTCATCGAAGACAATTTAAAAATAAACTTGAAGATACACAGAAAACACGAATATTAATTTTGGGCATATTTAAATTTTTATATGGTAAAATAGTAAGATGTCAGTTAAATATGTATGGAAATGCTCTTATTTAATAACTATTGTCTCATTATATACGACGATATATAATCCCACTTTTTCAAACGATAAGATTTCTAGGAGTATACTTTATTTGAATTCCATATTTTCAAATTCTTATATGATTCAACATAAAAGTAAATTCAGAAGTAAAAAGTGAGCAGAGGTAAGAACTTTCGTATATCATCATAATGCTTTGATCGCAAAAATGAGCAACCTTTAATAAAATTAATTTCTAGATAATTAAGTCGATAATACACCCTGAAATTTTATAGAGTGTAGTTATCAATTATAAGTACTAAAGTTTGTAATTTATTTTTAAAATAAATTCGTCAAGTTGATTAAAATGATAAAACTATCTTAAATCCATATAAAATATTATATTCTCCATCTGATGACAGTTTTTTAAAGCAGTCTGGAAATATGCGTGAGCGTGTGAAAGAGAGAGAAGAATGTATGTTCTCCGTCATTTGTGACTGACGCGAGACACGTACCGGGGCTTTTTTCGCCTCTCGTTTGTTTGGGCTTCGATGGAGCGAATTCTGTTGATGGAAACAGCTTCAATTTAATTTCCCTGATTGCCAGAACGATTTTTAACGAAGCGATACGTCGATACTTTTTTTTTGCCATACAATCGCATCTAGCTTTGCCGTGTCTGAGACAATTGTTGCTCGTATTTATCCGGTTTGATTAAAAAAAAAAATTCATTTCACACATCTACATGCGCAGTCTCAATTTTTTTTTACTTCTATTCGATGATTTGATTTTTACTACTTATATATATCCTTTAAATTATGTTATATTAAATAAAGAATAAATTTATATAATTTGTACATTTATAGAACAATAAACTATTTATTTAAAAGGCTGATTCTGCATTTAATTTTTTAATTTAAAAAAAGAACTGATTGCTTTGTTTCAATATAAAAATATTATTTATTTTATAGAAAAAAAATAAAATGTACGACCAGTTTTTTTTCTCCAAAAATGAGAAAAAAAAATTTATTAGCAAGCAATGCCAGTTTCAATTTATATCACGATTTTTTCACATCGATAAATTTTCCGAAGCTCGATATAAAGTATGCAAATTTTTTTGTCATAGTGCGTAATTCGATACTCTATTGGATTCCCTTTTTTTCGCCTCGTTTTTTCCCTCACCTGCGAGCCTGACGCGGAAAAACGAATAACCGTTCACAAAATTTTTAACTTCCGCACGAGCATAATAACCTCAAAATCGTTTTTTTTTTTGTAATTTATGCGGTCGAGGAAAATTTTTCGTGTTCACGGATGCATGAAAAATTTGTCAATACCATTCCATTACGCTTTTTCACCTAAAACCAAATAAAGTGATTGAATTTTTCAATGACGAAAGTTAATATATTTTTTCAATTATTTATTTGCAAATGAACAGCAAAAAGGAAGTAAATTAAAATTAATTCATGCACAAAAATTTAGTTGATTCTTCGTAAAACACTATTAAAAAATCATGTCAAATGCAATCAATTTTTTTTAAACGATCTCGAACGAAAATAATAAAGAAATATTTTTTTAACTTGCATCAATTGCATTTAATTTTATGACGTTTACATAATCAAAAAAACTTTAACAAATGTAATTGGTTTACGAATAATCATATAATGTGGATGTTTTGAGAAAATCATCCCCCTGTTAAGAATAGATTCTGTTTACCATTATCTGTCATAAGTTTTTCTGTGAACGATTCTCAGGTTATTAGGTTCAAAAGATTCAAGATTGTCAAGATTTAAAAAAAATTTCCAATTTCAACCCTTCATTCCTTATTTTTTTCCTGTACGTTTTTCGATTTCCTCTAAAAATTTCTATCAATATAAAAGTTGATAATCTCCATGTGAAATAATAGAGATTTTTTCTTTTAATTTTTAATCCCCTTAAGGGATGAAATTCGGAGGGAGGATTCTTTTTAGTTTTCGAGATCTTAATTTTCATTATTTATCAAAGAAGAATCAAGAAAAAGCAGTCTACTACTGGAAAGATATTTATAAATCATCGATGCATTTTATTAATACAAACTTTATCATGAAAAATATCAGCTTTCAAATAAATGATTGAGAATCGATTATAATAAAATAATATGTTGTGAAATGTAGTAAAATCAAATAGAAGCAGTTATTAAATGCATAACTGTTAAATAAATAGAATAAATAGTTATTTAATAAAAATAAAAGAAATAACAAAGTATTCATCAACAATAGTTACTGATTTATTATGCATAGTTACTGATATCAGTATGAAGTATCATAGTAATGATAGTTACTATAGTTTTATACTATAGTTACTATATTATCGTAACTATAGTTACTATGGTTACTATAATAGTAACAGTAGTAATAGAAGTAACTATAGTTACAATAACAATAGTTATAGTAATAGTAACTACAGTTACTATAGTTACTTAACTATAGTAATAGTTACATAGTAATAGTAAATATTACAATAGTATAATACGTATACCATATTATACTATGCTATACTATACTATACTATAATAGTCTTATTCATATAAAATAATTAAAAAGTAACTATAATCATAGTTAGCATAATATAGTATCTATAAATATATTACAACTATAATAGTAACTATGAATAACTTTAATATGTATTATATAATAACTGCGTGTTAACGAATAATAACGAATATAATAATAGTGATAAACGAATTTTCCACTAAAAAAAAGTAGAAAATTCCATTAAAAGTGGAAAATGCCATTATAAGAGAAAAATTCATTAAAATATATCGATAAAAATGTTAAATAAATGAATTAATGATTATTTGCAGGCTCTTGGGTAGCTTCGGCAGCTTCGGCCGTGGAGATATTTCCAAGTGGCACAGCGCCCGTCAGACTGGGCGACAGTCTCACGATATTATGCAGAGTGGGGATGAAGGTGAGCGTTTGCCGCGTTGAGATACCCGGTGAGGTGGGAGGAATGTACCTGTCGCCGGGACAGTTGCCCGAGGACGGTATCGAGTATTTTGGCAACGGGACCGACTCCGGACAATGCGGCGTCAAGATCGCGAGAATCAAGGAATCCCACAACGGCCTCTTCAAATGCTTCATGAGGACGGAGAACAGCAGGATCGAAACTTATGCGAATGTTACCATCGTCGTCGCGAGTAAGTTTTATTTTCTTCTTTTTTTTCTTTTAAGGTGGTCCGATGATGGGCGCGTTCAAACTTTTAGGTTAAGCATGCAATGTTGAGGCAAAATTATTTATCGAAATTTTTTCCAAGATATTTGATTGAAAATTAGTATTAACGTTCTTTGGTGTAATATTAGAAGGTATGCCAAATTTAAAGATACTTCACTATCTAGAAATCGAAATATTTATCGTCAAAAATCA